>JBCNYH010000005.1:31513083-31523390 GCA_039654325.1 Tandanus tandanus | reverse complement strand
CACAATAATCACAATAACCACAATAATCACAATAACCACAATAATCACAGTAACCACAATAATCACAATAATCACAATAACCACAATAATCACAATAACCACAATAACCACAATAATCACAATAATCACAATAATCACAATAACCACAATAATCACAATAACCACAATAATCACAGTAACCACAATAATCACAATAATCACAATAACCACAATAATCACAATAACCACAATAACCACAATAATCACAATAACCACAATAACCACAATAATCACAGTAACCACAATAATCACAATAACCACAATAACCACAATAATCACAATAACTACAATAATCACAATAACCACAATAACTACAATAATCACAATAACCACAATAACTATAATTATCACAATAATCACAATAACTACAATAACCACAATAATCACAATAACCACAATAACTACAATAACCACAATAACCACAATAACTACAATAATCACAATAACCACAATAACTACAATAATCACAATAACCACAATAACTATAATTATCACAATAATCACAATAACTACAATAACCACAATAATCACAATATCCACAATAACTACAATAATCACAATAACCACAATAACTACAATAATCACAATAACCACAATAACCACAATAACTACAATAATCACAATAACCACAATTATCACAATAATCACAATAACTACAATAACCACAATAATCACAATAACCACAATAACTACAATAACCACAATAACCACAATAACTACAATAATCACAATAACCACAATAATCACAATAATCACAATAACCACAATAACTACAATAACCACAATAATCACAATAACCACAATAATCACAATAATCACAATAATCACAATAACCACAATAACTACAATAACCACAATAATCACAATAATCACAATAACCACAATAACTACAATAACTACAATAACCACAATAACCACAATAATCACAATAACCACAATAACCACAATAATCACAATAACCACAATATTCACAATAACCACAATAATCACAATAATCACAATAACCACAATAACTACAATAACCACAATAACTACAATAACCACAATAACCACAATAATCACAATAACCACAATAATCACAATAACCACAATATTCACAATAACCACAATAATCACAATAACTGCAATACTCACAATGACCACAATAATCACAATAATCACAATAACTACAATAACCACAATAACCACAATAACTACAATAATCACAATAACCACAATAATCACAATAATCACAATAACCACAATAACTACAATAACCACAATAATCACAATAACTACAATAATCACAATAATCACAATAACCACTATATTCACAATAACCACAATAATCACAATAACCGCAATAATCACAATAACTGCAATAATCACAATAACTACAATAATCACAATAATCACAATAACTACAATAACTACAATAACCACAATAATCACAATAACTACAATAACCAAAATAACCACAATAATCACAATAACCACAATAATCACAATAACTGCAATAATCACAATAATCACAATAACTACAATAATCACAATAATCACAATAACCACTATATTCACAATAACCACAATAATCACAATAACCGCAATAATCACAATAACTGCAATAATCACAATAACTACAATAATCACAATAATCACAATAACTACAATAACTACAATAACCACAATAATCACAATAACTACAATAACCACAATAATCACAATAATCACAATAACCACAATAATCAAAATAACCACAAATCAGAAATCATCCTGCTGTCAAGAATACATTTAGTGCATTTCGCTGACACTCTTCTCCAGAGCAACTTATACTTCTATTTCATTTATACACCTGAGCCGTCGAGGGATTCAGTCAATGGCCCAATCGTGGCTGCTTGCCAATACTGGGGCTTGACCTCACAACCTTCTGATCAGTAACCCAGAGCCATTACCAGCCAAGGTTCTACAAATGCAGAAGCTGATTTAGCTCCGAAGCTCCAGTCCAGCTCTGAGAGAACAAACAGATAATCGGTTAGCATGAAAGTGGACGGAGGAGCGTCTCCGAATCAGGCTGGCTAACATAGACAGGAAACACGAAACAGCCAATAAGAACCAGAGAGTGATTAAATAACTTCTTAACTAAAACAAGATCAGGTGAATACAGGTGAGTGCAGGAGGAGGGGCGGGGAACTCAAGCTCAGAAATCAGGTGAGAGGACGGGTGGAGGCGCGGTGGACGCAGCGAGTTGTAAAGTAATGAAAGTTAATAATGATTTGGTTGAAATGACGCACCTTCCACCTCAGGACTTCCGTCTCCGAGAAAGGTGTGTGTCATATACGCTGTAAGTTCTTAGCCACTCTGTTCTCCTGTTTATGCTAATCGCTAAACACTTAAAAGAGCAACACGTTTCTAATGCATAGATTTCTGCGGTTGAACTTTTTCCCGGTTGCGTCGTGTGAACGCCGCGGGCGAGAGACAGCCGTCTCTGAAAGGTGTATAGACAGGATGAAGTGTTGAGGAGTTAAAGAGCTGATAATGGACCCGAGCGCTAAATCACATCCTGCGGTTTTACCGTCTGACAGGAACACAGAGCGTTTTTTCGTTGTGTGCACAAAGTGTTTCTCTTGGAGTTTTTGTCAAACGTGAGTCGGTGCTGTGTTTTTTTGTTCTCTCAGATGTGATAACAGACGCAGTGTCTCGGGTGTAGCGACGGCGGCGGCGGCGGTGCTGCTCAGAAGACGGTTTATTACGGCGTTTAATGACCGTGCAGCCCGGGAAGAGTTATCAGCAGATTTTTTGCACATGATATGACGATGTATAATGATGTGAAATACATCCTTACAGATTCGGCGCTGAAGCTAACAGATCATTTTTGCTCCCATTTTCCTGATGGTAGAGATATTACTGAGGCACGTTCGGGTTATTTCATATCTCCTGGACACCACGTTTCTTCACCATCACCGCCGCCACCACTGATTACTTCTTTTATGTTTTTTTTTTTTAAGATGGAGGGTTTGCAGAAATTCTATCAAATTGCTGTGCATAAAGTGGTAATTGTGGATTCGGGTAGAAATTACACGCGGTGGAGATATGTAATGCCTTTTTCATTCCGTCACCGTGGCGACGACTTTTTGTAATTAGAAAGAAAGAGAAGTTTCACCTGCGAGTGGAAATCAGAGGGTTGGGATTTCGGGGAGTTTTGAAACAGTAGTAGACGGTGCGGTGTGAGTCTTTTATGCCTCTGACATCACGATGGCGAACCCTCACCACCTCTTTTTATTCTCTCTCTCTCCAAGTTAATAAGATTCAAACAGCTTGTCATGTGACCTCTTACAGCTTTACAAAGTGCTGACGCTGGAGACATGGAGTGTCCCCTGTACACACCCTGGACACACCCCCGTACACGTTGTTATAGAGACAATAAGGTATTAGAACCAGCGCTTTAGTATAAATAAAGCTGGGATTTATAGCTGAATAAACCTTTCAGCGGTGTCGTGATGCACACACCGAGACACTGAGATGCTGATGAGACGCCCAGTCAACAGGGGAACACCGTTCAGCCTGGAAAGTACGCTACGTGATTTGTTTAGCATGCGGACGATGCTAATAACTGTGCTAGCTTTGCTGGAGGAGCACAAATACAAGCGTATCGCATTGCTGTGAAAGACTGATTGTCCACCGGGACAAAATTAGACACATCTAAAGTTAGAGCCAAAATCTGTATAAAGATCTCCAGAGAGGGAGAGAAAGAGAAAGAGAGAGAGAGGAACAGGTAGGCAGAGGGAGGACAGAGAGATGGAGATGGACAGACAGAAAAACAGACAGAGAGAGGAAAGAGGTGCTGATGAGTAGCCAGCTAGTTATGGCCAAGGGTTAAGCATCTCTCTTTCTCTCTCTCTCTCTCTCTCTCTCTCTCTCTCTCTCTCACACACACACACACACACACACACTTTTCACATAGTAAAGGGTTGGGATATAAATGGATGCTGGAACACATACACACCTCGGTGTGAGCCAGAGCACGAGCAGAATGTGAGACTAAATTTAAGCTGCTGTTGGTCTGATGAAAGACAAATTATTATAATTATATTATTATTATTATTATTATTATTATTAATAATAATAAATATAATTATTATTATTATTAAATATTATTATTATTAATTATTATTAACTATTATTATTATTATTATTAAATATTATTATTATTATTATTAATAAATATTGTTATTATTATTATTATTAAAATATTATTATTATTATTATATTATTATAATATTATTATTATTGTTGTTGTTGTTGTTGTTATTAATATTATTTATTTTATTATTAACCCCTGTACCCTAATCCCTGTGTCCCTCTCCAGGATTGTATCCAGTTATGTGATGGTTTGTAAAGATTGTGAGTTATTTTGCTCCTTTACGACCTTGACTGGTTACATCGTTACTCTGACGTGTTTAGTGGTCAGATCCGTGTTCGCTCCTCACACCTTTCTAGAAACACGTGTGAATTCCACAAAATGTTCTGCTGTTAGCTGCAGGAGTCATTTCTCTGCTTTCAATTAAAGTCACTGTTTTTTCTCTTCACGTGACTAATCAGAGAGAAATCTGACCTCGTTAGGACGTCCCGGTTAATTTCTCCAATCCAGCCCAGGGACAGTGAGATGGAGGGAGGAGAACCGCAGAGAGAACCATGACGGCTGATAGAACCACTGAATGCTTAGCACAGAGGTCAACATGAAAAATTAGAGTGTGAGAGGATTATCTGGTCAGAACTGGTATCAGTGTTCGGAGGTGTTGGTGGTGGTTCTGGGGGGGGAGGGGGTTCTGTGGAGCAGCTGCTTTTTCGGGGTTGAGAAGGTGTTAATAGCCTGAGAACATATTACAGATAAATCGACAATCTGCTTGATGAAAATAAACTCCGCCTTAGCCTGCAGACTCACCCGGTCCAGGTTCTCCGCTGGGCTTCGTTTGTTTATTAACGCCTGTTTCTAACAGTTACACAAGGGGTAAGATGGGATAAGTCCCGCCTCTGATCGGTTTAACCAATCGGATTTGGGTTTATTGATCATTAACAGAATGAGTGTTTAATCAAACATTTGTTGGGCGTTTTATAGCCGAGCCTACTGGCTAAACAGGGCTGTAGCATATCCCCGGCTTCGGTAACGTGAAACCACTAGGAGTTCAAGTCCTCATCGCAGGTTACTTTCCCAGTTTTTTTTACTGGTACCCGTTTATACTGCTGGATGGACAGAGGCACAGTGGTTGAGACCTTGCCCAGGGGTCTAAGCACGGTGGGGGTGTAACAGGGATTCGAACCCATGACCTCTCGATCATGAGCCCAGCACCCTAAACGCTGCGCCATTGGGTCTTTCAAACATGGTTCCATGTAAAAAGTCAAGCAGTGAAGTAATCAGTAATCAGGGTTCTAATGGAGCTTGAGTAGTAAGTCAAGATTTTTACATGAGTAAAAGGAAGCATTTAGAAAAGGAACCATCTGTTGTAAATGTTGAAGTGTACTGTTTTCATTGTGGTACTTTGTTGAGAGTGGTACAGTGGTGTAGTGGTTACCACGTCCCCCTCGTGGTAAGGTCCTGGGTTCGAGTCCCGGCCTTGGCGGGGGTGTTTCTGTGTGGAGTTTGCATGCTCTCCCCGTGCTTGCATGGGTTTCCTACGGGTTCTCCGGTTTCCTCCTACACTCAAAGGACATGGACAGTTTTTTTTTTAATAGTTGGATGAAACCGGAGAACCCTGAGGAATGCACTACTGTATTGGGTAATATTATTCTGCAGTCTCATGTTACAGTTCCAGCCTCCCGTCTCAGGTTCCATCTGAATCCTCTGCGCCAAAACGCCTGGAGCTTCAATGTTCAGCCCACGATGCTGCGCGGTGGAACGAGGCGAGGTAGCGAGCGGCTCTTTGAAGCGAACTGTCACCACTTGGGAAATTGTTGAGAATGATCGATGAGTATGCAGTACCGACGCTAATCGTTCATCAGCAGACGCAGACACGTATGAATCACGCCGATTACTCTGGAACATAAAACAACGACAACTTGACAGATGAGTTTAATGTCTGGGATTCGTATCAGAGAAAGCGTTAGAACATTGATATAAAGCTCCTGTCCAAGCCGATGTTCGAGAAAATAAATCCACACCTCTGACCAATCAGAATCCAGGATTCAGCAGCGCCGTGGTGTGAGACACATCATTAACACCATGAGGAAATGTTTTGACGAAGATGCTGAGGGTTTAAATCTCTTCCTGACTTGTTTGGATCAGCAACAAGGTTCCAGAGTGGAACAGGTTCTAAGCGATTGAAGATCTGTTTCGAGTTTGGGTCAGAATCCAGAGCCTGAAATCTGAAATTGATCCCAGCATGCACCAAAATTGTTCTGGTTAGAGCAGCGTGGTCTTAAACTCTATAGCCTTGTTCTTGAACCTGTTAGATGATTCGGTTGAGGTTCTAGAAGAGCAATCCTGAGATCTCTTCAGGCTGGTGAGGGTTCTTCACCATGTCGGCTGTTGAGTTTGTCCGGTGTGTTCTCCCGGCTGGAGCGGTTCTTTAGGTATGTGAGAACCCACGGCGTTCAGGACGGAGTATGAGGTGCAGAAACACAGCACGACCAGATGCCCGAGCTGCAGGAGTGCCGCGTGTGTTCTAGAATGTGTTCTATTTTAAGATCCTGAGCACCCGGACCGAAATGCATGGGGCGAGGACACTGCGGGATGTAGTAAGTTAAGAACAGTCTTCGGGCTCGGGTTCGAGACCCGGGCTTGGCGAGGGTGTTTCTGTGTGGAGTTTGCAAGTTCCTTTTGTGTTTGCATGTGTTTCCTCTGGGTACTCCAGTTTCCTCCCACAGTGTAGAGACATCCACGTTAGGCTAATTGACCCCTCGATGTGAATGGTTATGTGAGTGTTGGCTCTGTGATGGACTGGCGAGCTGTTCAGGGTGTACCCCGCCCTCACCCAGCATCAGCTGACCTAGGCTCCACCCTCTCAATAGGATTCAGTGGTTCTGCAAATAATGAATGAATGAATTTATATAAGCGCCTTGCCACGCCTCATTTTAGCACCGACACGCCCACATGTGCTCAGATCAACAGTAGTGTAGGTAACTGTAGTTGAAACGACGTAGCGCTGGACAGGAGAAGCTAGCATGGACCTGAGGGGGTGGGATAGAGCCCTGAATGTGTAAAACTCGTCTTTATATAAGTAGATAATGATTGATTCAGTGTGGCCTCCGTGTTCTTCATGCTCTGGTGATTTTGTGATTTCTACATGTACTTGGTAAAGATTGGCTTCTGGAGGAAAGGTTACCACGAGAACATCGTCGGCTGTGCGCCGCTCGGCTTCGTTTCTGTGGTTGTGTAAAGTTAAAAAAAAAACAAAAGCAAATGAAGTCGTCATGAGAGTTTCACTGGGACTCGCTGACATCACAGAACGCTGTGGAATGTGTTCTGGAATGCTCCTGCGCTCGCTCCCATGTCAAAGCACATCTTCACGTCAGGTCCTGTGTTAGGCACCGGAAGGTTCGGATCCGGGTCGGAGTGGTGCTGCACTGAATGTTAACAGAGGAGTGAAACGATTTGGGCTCGGTTCCCCAAGGTTCCGGTGTTAATCCTGTTTGATTCCATCTTGAAGCAGTTTGCATTCCTGTTTGAGTCAGGTCTGAAAGATTTGGATCTGGATCAGGTTCTGAAAATTATCGACGTACTGATTGGACTCGATTTGGACCGGGTTTTACATTTTTCTCTTTCTTGTAACATTTGAAAGATTTCTTGTAACATTTTTCTGGTTCTCGAAGGAGGAGGCACAGTGGTGTGGTGGTTTGCATGTTCTCCCTGTGCTTGTGTGGGTTTCCTCTGGGTACTCCGGTTTCCTCCCACAGTCCAAAGACATACACAGGAGGCTAATTGGCTGTTCCAGATCACCCCTAGGTGTGAGTGTGATTGTGAATGGTTGTGTGCGTGTTGCCCTGGGATGGTCTGGTGTGCTGTTCAGGGTGTACCCCGCCCTCGCCCAGAGTCGGCTGAGATAGGCTCCACCCTCTACACGACCATAGTAGGATGGATGGCTGGTTCTGGAATGAATTTGCCTCAGGATGTTCTTGAGTTAAACCAGGTTCTACTTGCTTATTTGGTCAGAATGAGGTTTAATACGTAAACGGTACCTGGTTCTGGATCATTTTTAGCTCATCTGGCTATAGGTGTCTGTCTGCCTGTCTGTCTGTCTGTCTGTCCGGCGTCCACAATTTATTCAGTGAAATACCTTCAGTACGGCGGCGGATGAGCTCGGCGTCTCTGATGCTCTGGTTTCGATATTTGGAATAATGGTTTTGGTTGAATCACCGGATTTGTGTTCGAGTTTTGGACCAGGGTTCTACAGGTCGCAACTTTGAACAATGTTGGACTTTCAACTTATTCTAGAAGGTTCTGGAAAGGTTCTGCTTGCTTCTTTAAACCCCAGGTGTCTGTAACGGTTCCACCTTAATGCAGCTGTGCACCTGAGAACCGAGAGCCCCACATTATCTTTCATTCAGCACCAATACAGATGGGTTACCGCTCACCGCTCTGCCCAGGCCCCGCCCGCCTCGCACTCCCATGACTCAACAACGTGCTCTGATAATAAAGCAAAGTATCATCAAGACGTCGGCATCAAAGGCAGTCAAGCGTTACCCCAGTTTCTGCTTTTAAAAAAAACAAACAAATTTGAGCATCGGGAGTTCTGGAGCCGGTCCAAAAGCAACTGCTGATTAAACATAATAATAAATATCATGATTATGGTAAAAGTGTTAAAAGATCGCCGCTTTGAAGTCTTGTTTGTGACACGGTGAGAACGTTGGCTCTGGCATGAATTCTGGATGGGGAGTCATTTTAGGGGTTTTTGAGTGACAGGCTGGTGAGATGTTGGCACAGAGTACGCTGTCGCTAGCTTTTGGATAAATGTGCTGTAAAGTTGAACCAATGCTAATTTGCTAGCAATAAGAGTTCACTTTGATCTTTTACTGATAGAGATGGAAAGGAAACGCTCTCGGTGTGACCCGTGTGTAAAGTGAGTATTATCTCCAGCCGTGACTGTGGCAGGACCCTCTCCGTCTCTGCTCTGCCGTCCCATAATGCTCTCTGTTAATCCGTCCACACAGTGAGTCATCATCACAATAATCCAATTAGAGCTCAGTGCAAACATGTCCTCTGTCACATGACTGCACTTTACACATGATTTTAAACATCTCAAGTTAATTCAGAGTCAATTTTTAAATAATCGTATAAATTTTAGTCTTTTTCATTCATTCATTTGCAGAACTGCTCCATCCTTTTAGAGTCACGGGGAGGGTGGAGCCTATCTCAGCCGACTCTGGGTGAGGGCGAGGTACACCCTGAACAGTACACCAGTCCATAACAGGGACAACACACACAACCGTACACACTCACACCTAGGGGCGATTTGGAACAGCCAGTTAGCCTACTGTGTATGTCTTTGAACTGTGGGAGGAAACCGGAGTACCCCGAGGAAACCCACACAAATACAGGGAGAACTTACAAACTCCACACAGAAATGCCTTCGCCGAGCCCGGGACTCGAACCCAGGACCTGTGAGGCGGATGAGGTAACCACTACACCACCGTAACATCCGGTGCTGCTTCTTTCTGTTTATTATGATTTTTTCTTTAGTTCATGTTTATTAATAAATCTGTGTTTATAATTTTAAATATAAATCATAAAGGCTGAAAGAAGATCAAGTTTTTTCACTTTGTTTTGTTGCGGTTCTGAACTGATTTATTACAGTAAATTCTCAGTGATGAATCTGAACTCAAATCAGTTTACAAAAAGAAACAAAGAGTTTTATATATTTTTAAATATGTTTTTCAGAATGAAACTAATCAAAAAGGAATTACAGTAAATCTCTGAACTCGGGGATTAACGAGGGAGACGATTTCAGATTATTTACACATCACAGAGAATACAGAGGGTTTGAATTTATTATTATTATTATGATTATTATTATGATTATTATTATGATTATTATTATGATTATTTTGGCAGTACGGTGGGGTAGTGGTTATCACGTCTGCCTCACGGTAAGAAGATTTTGAGTCCCAGACTTGGCGAGAGAGAAACAATAAGGTATTAGAGCGAGTTCATTAATATAAAACTGCACTACTGTCAGAGCTGCTGTTATACAACATTAATCACCTTCTGACCAATCACAGTCCAGAACTCAGCACCTTCTGACCAATCACAATCCAGAACTCAACACCTTCTGACCAATCACAATCCAGAACTCAAC
>JBCNYH010000005.1:31472594-31480331 GCA_039654325.1 Tandanus tandanus | reverse complement strand
ACACACACACTCTCTCTCTCACACACACACACACACACACACACTCACACACTCTCTCTCTCACACACACACACACACACACTCACACACACACACACACACACACACACTCTCTCTCTCACACACACACACACACTCTCTCACACACACACACACACACACTCTCACACATTCACAATCACACACACAATCACACAATCACACACTCTCAAACACACTTTCTCACATGCAAACACTCACACTCTCTCACACACACACTTTCACACCTTCACTCTCTCAGTACCATGTTAGTGATCGTGATTTTACTTGTTTTAAGTTTTTAGGGTTTTTCAACTTGTCCTCTTTTTGTTCTCTCTGTTTCCTCTCCTCCGTCCTCTCTTCATTTTGTTCTTCTCTGTCATTGATTCCTCTGCTTTCCTCTTCGCTTTTTCACGTTTTTAATCGTACCCTTCTTCTCTCCATCATCATCATCATCATCTCTCATTCTTTTACTGTATATTCCTCTTTTTTTTCCCTTCTAACCCTCTCAATATCAATCTCTCCCCCCTCCTGCCCCCCAGATTATCCGGAAGCTTCATCAGTTCACCTTTGACCTTTTCATTCAGGCTCAGTCTCTGCCCACGAAGGTCAGCTTCCCGGAGATGATCGCCGAAATCATCTCAGTGCAGGTACCAAAGATCCTCGCCGGCCTGGCCAAGCCCATCCTTTTCCACAAGACTGTGACCCCGCCTCAGCCTCCAGCACCCAGGATGTCCACGCCCACTCAGCCAGACCGGGCCTAATCTGATCGGATCCGGTCCGAACCGGTCTCTCCAACTTCCTGCTTTTTTTTTGTTGTTAAGTTTGAGCAGGAAGAGTTAAACCTCCTCATTTTCTCTCTCTCTCTCTCTCTCTCTCTCTCTCTCTCTCTCTCTCTCTGTCCATTTCTTTCTTATCCAGAAAGTGTCTGTAAAACCTGCGGAGGACCATTACATCATTACGCCGGTCTATCTTCTGCTCAAAGATAATTTCAGATCATTTTCTCACGCCGGCAGTGTCGTCTCTCTCTCTCTCTCTCTATCTCTCTTTTTCTCCAGCATTTATTCCTGAAGAGTCTGAAGAGCTGCGCTGTGTTACCTGATGGACAGGTTTATAAAAAAGAAGAAGAAAAGAAAAGGGAGAAAAATCCTTTTAGTTTTATCTGAGCCCTGAAAAAGACAAAGTGTGCACTAGAACGAGAAGCACTGGTTTGTTTACTTCATATACGACTCTATGCATTTGGGGGAAAAAATAAATATAAAAAATAATAATAATTAAAAAAAGGTCTAAAAGATAAACTGCCATACGCTTGCACCTTTTAAAAATCGATCAATAAATGAATAAATAAATAAATAAATAAATAAATCTTGCGCTGCTTTCTTTGCCAGTTAATAACGAACCAAAACGACGACAATCGAATGGCGCTCGTTATCCGTGCCTCGAGTTTCTTTACTTTCCCACACGATGATCAAAGCCACAGGAACGTCTCCGAGATCCGCACGTTTTTCTCACACACGTGAACGTTCTCCGGAAAAAATAAAGAACCCAAAATGTACATGACGTTCCCTTTCACACAAATGTACACCATCAGCTACGATGACGCTAACGCAGCTAACCGAGAGCTACACACAACAAGGTTCTCCTGTCAGAAAGAGACCAGACGAGAACCCGTTCAGGAGGATGTGAACCAGTAAAGAACCCCACTCCGCTTCTTTTTTATTAATGTATAAAATTGTAAAGGTTCTTCGGTTGTCCAGCTAAAGGAACCCAAAGGTTCTTTACATTTTTTTTTTTTTGTATTAGAACTTTTTCTGATAGGGTTCAAAGTTTTGAAAGCGGTTCTCTCAGGGTTCTTGGGCTCCTATCTTCTAAAAAGCTGTCGTAGGAGACACATTTAAGGAAACCGGTTTCACCTGAAGGTTTGGGGTTCTTTCAGGGCTGCTTGGATAATCAGGGGGTCATCATCTCAGTGTTCTAACAGGGTTCTACTCTCTGATAAGTTCTCCAAAGGGTCAGCTGAAGAACCGTTCAGGGTTCTAGTGTTCTAAAAGCAGTTTGTTCAGTACCGAGGTTTTCTGAATGAATCTGAAGCCACTGATTCCCCCCGAATCCGCTGTGGGGTTCCATAGAGAACCCTGTAGAACTCTACAACCGGTTCTGGGACAGCCAGAGAACCATCCAGGTTCCAAATATTCTCTGAGTGTACATTTGAGGTGAAAGAAAACAACACGTACATTTCATTTTTGTTTGAACTGTTCCTTTGAGGTCAGGATGAGGGGCGGAGTCAGTGTGACAATGGGTGTGGCTTTGTGACATCTAAACTCCGCCCCTTGTCAATCTGTAACGCTGAGAATGAACTGTTATTGGGGAAGTGTGTGTGTGTGTGTGTGTGTGTGAATAAAAACATTGATTTTGCCTTTTACTAGACCATCACAGACACACACACACACACACAGTCCTACATTTAAAGTGTGTTTTGACTCGTTGCTGCTCTTAAATAAAAATGTGTGCACGATGACGTTAGCACTTCCACCTGAATGTTTTTCTTTTTATTCTAAACTTTATTAAACTCACTAATAAAAATTTTGTAGCATGAAAACACACACACACACACACACACACACACACACACAAGCTTTTGCACTTGGATGTAAATCTTCCAGCTCACCGCTTCAGCCTTTAGCGTAGCGTTGGTGTGAGACACGCCGTGATCATCTCCTCACGAGCAATAAGTCATGGCTACGATACACACCTTCTCCACAACGCTAACACGCTAGCACGCTAGCACGTCCCTGTCTCCTGACTCTCGCTGCTCTTTTACACAACGACGCCCGCCATAAACACAGCTAGCTACTCTGACTAGCATGCTAACTAGTGCGTGCTAACAGTTTATCGACTCCAGCTGTGTTTACAGGTTCTCTTTTTCCTTCGTTCCATCCCTTTATTACTTTTTTTCTCTTCTTTCCATCCCTCTCTCCTCCGCTCTTCTTCCCCTTCATTTCTTCTCTAATTTGTTTCTTTTTTTCTCTTCTTTCCTTTCTTCTCCCTGTTCCCTTTTTTTCCCGTCCTCCTCTTTCCACCCACCCCTTCGTAAGTTCCTCTCCTCCGACTCCTTTCTTTGTTATGCTTTTTTCTTTTACATCCCTCCTTCAGTCCTTTCCTTCTTTTCTAGCTAGTTACTCTGACTAGCATGCGAACGTATTCATGCTAACAGCCTGTCGACTCCCTTTTTCTCTTTCTTGTCCTCCTTCCCATTCCTCCCGCTCTCCCTTCTCCAGAATCCCTCCCTCCTCTGTTATTTCTTCTTTTCTTTCTTCTTCTCTCCGTTCACTTTTCTTCATCCTATTTTTTTTTTACATTCCATCCCTTTTGTAAATTTGTTTCTCGTCCTTCTTTCTTGTCTTTTACATCACTTCCTCCCCCTGAATCCTCCTCTCCGTCTCTCTCTCTCTCTATTTAAACTCTTATTTCTTTCCTCTTCCCCTTTTTCTCCTACTCCACACTCTCTCACTCTTCTTCTTCTTTTCCTTTTATTTTATACAGTCCTCCCTTTCTATTCTTCCTTCACCCCCCCTCCCCCCCTTCGACCTCCTCACTTCATCCACAGGCTCGAGCTCCATATCTTGGATTAAATCATGTTATCCGTGTGTCTGTCAGGAGGTGGACGTCTGTGCGTCTGCTAATAGCCGAGCCGAATGCAGATTTTTTCCTCCGTGACTGAATAATCTCTCCGCCGCTTTAGTATGTAGATTGCTTTTTAAGGGGCTCGGAAGCGCCGTATCTGTCGTTCTTGCGATCCGCGGCCGAGCTTCAGGCTCCACCGAGGAGGGGTGTGTGTTTTCCCCCCCTGCAGTTTTCTCTTTTCTGTCGAGGCGAATGTGCCGTGAGAAGAAAACGAGGCTGTCAGGGACGAGACAGCACAAAAAATACACTCGCACAGGTGTTTACCACGAAAGCGCTCATTACAATCCCAAACTCGGAGGAAGAAAGTACTCCACTCTTTCGCTCTCTCTCTCTCTCTCTCTCTCTCACACACACACACACACACACACACACACACACACACACACACAAGCACTGAATCATTAATCTATAAACTCTTGATCATAATGAATTACAAGAACTCGCATACATCGAGGGGATTTACCTATCGAGCATGATTAGCCGTTAGCATTTAGCTTGCCACACACACACACACACACACACACACACACACACACACACTCAGAACAATGCCTGACCGTCTTCGGCTCATTAAGTCATAAACCCGCCGACGCTTTGATGGTAATTATTGACGATTGCACACACGGAGGGCTGTTTCATATTTGATCGCAGCGTGAAGTTCCTTTTGTTCCGAGTTTTTCATATAAATATAATCTTTACACTATTAATGTGCTGCTAGTGGCATGTCGTTAAGAAAAAAAAGGGAAAAAAGTCGTTATAGTTCTGTGATTTCTCAACGCACCTTCGGAATGCAGTCTTTCCTGAACCCTTCAGCACTGATATAAACACCGCTTTTGTATTTTTACTATTCCATTCGAAGCCTTAAAGGTGCAGTTTGTAGTTTTTAACTTCAGAAACTTTAATAAACTTTTTATTTGTAAAAAAAAAAAAAAAAAAAATCTATCTAAAAATTACTTGATATGCAAATTCAGCGGTGCGTGCTTCGATGTCAGCTTCTGAGATTTTTGTTTTTTTGTTTGAAGATTTTTCTTTTTTTTTGTTTTAACGCTGAAATGAGCTTAGCTGTAAGTTCCGCCCACTACAGAACAAAGCCAGTCATTCGAAAAGAGCTCCGGCCCATTTTCCTTTAACGGTACTGGACATGGTGAATGTTACGGCTTAAAACGGAGAGAAAGTTACACGGCGTGGAGTCACGTAGAGAGTTACAGAGTACGCGGATTAATGAAATGATTTAACGTATAAAATATGACATGATCGATTCTAATGATATGATGATGTCATCACTTTTTGTTAAAAATAACCAGATTTTACGAAGTGGAAGAATGAAATTGAACAAAAACTGAATTCACAATCTCACTCACCGAACCTCTTTCTCCAACTAGGGTCACGGGGAGGGTGGCGCCTACCTCAGCCGGCTCTGGGCGAGGGCGGGGTACATCCTGAACAACTCACCAGACCACTGCAGGGTAGCGCACACACACCATTCACACTCACACCGAGGGGCGATTCAGAACAGCTAATCAGCCTCCTGTGCATGTCTTTGGACTGTGGGAGGAAACCGGAGTACTCGGAGGAAACCCACACGAGCACGGGGAGAACATGAAAACCCCACACAGAAACGCCCTCGCCGAGCCCGAGACTCAAACCCAGGACCTTCTTGCTGTGAGGCGGACGCGATCGCTACACCTCCATGCCGCCTGAATTCATAATCTACACTCCTTACACACAAATATGAAGCGAGGCGCGTCCCCGTGCTAACATTTACAGAGGCCTAGGTAAGTGCATCGGAGGAAAATGGGGCGGGGACTAAGCAGATGGCTTCAGGGAACTGAGGGGGCGGAGCTGAGTCTTTTTTATTTTAATTTAAGGCTATAAACTGTTATAACTGCATGTAAATTTGTAAGGTGCGAACTGAAGGTTCGTAAATAAACATTAGCTAAAAAACCTTTCATTTTAAAAATGATTCAGGTTTTACAAGCGTTTACTTTTTTTTTTGCTTCAAATAAATTTCGCCCAAATTACCGAAAGGTTTTTTGCGTTGTTTTTTTTATTTATTATAGATATGAATTGTTGTAAAATTACAAACTGCTCCTTCAAGATGAAGCTAGTTCTCAAATTTAAGCTAATACAATCATCCAAGCTAAACAGCGTAAACACTGTAATCGCAACTTTTTCGCTAGCATCTTTTTGTCTTTAATGAAGTGCTTATATAGTGCTTGGGAAGTGCTTATGTAACTAATGAAGTGCTTATGTAATGCCTAAAAGTGCTTATGTAGTGATGACGTAGTCCTGATGTAGTGCCTCTGGAGTGCTTATGTAGTGAAAAACGCTCTGCTTTTGTACTTTTGCTACTTGATTCAATGCCTTAAGATGAAGTTTGTTCTTTATGCTAGTCGACTTGAAGCTAGCACTGCGGAGAGGCTAGCGAGTCTGCGGTTAGCAGGGTCGCGGTCGGCCGAGCACCAAAGGTTTGTTTTGATTGTTTTCATCTTGTAGCATGCACGCTTCTTTTAACGCAAGCCAAAGTTAAAATCAGTCAAGAATTAAAGCAATAAATGAAAAAAATTAACAAAAAACTAACAAAAAAAACCTTTTTGAATGTAGATTAGGACACATTAAGTGGAATAATAGGCTCCTGTATCATACACCAATAGAATGATTCACGTTAACAGACGTTTCTATCGATAATTAGGGGTTAAAGAGTCTTTTTTTATTCGTTCAGTAGTTTTTGGTGAACTCATGTCCTTTATGTGACACAAAAATTTACAAAAGTTCCTTAATGAATCCGTGGATCTTCGATTTGTTTTTTAATACTTTTGTGTGAAATGTGGATTTAAAGGTTTTAATGAAATCGATGTAAAAAGGGAAACGAATTTTAAAACATTTTAAAGCCATGTATGTTGTTATTGTTGTTGTTGATGTTATTGTTGTTTTTCTTTTTGGCGTATATCTGTGTAACTGTACACGTAACCCATCCTGCTATTGGCTGTTAAAAGTATTGGTTCGAGTATTTCTTGGATTTATAAAAAATGAAATAAAAGAAATTGTTCTTTTTATTTGTTTAAACCTTTTTGTTTGTTGTGTTTGTTTGTCTTTGCTTTAAATTCAAGTTTTTGTTACTTAAACCTTTGTAAGTTTATAGCTGTATTTCTACAGCGTTTGACTTTATTATTATTATTATTATTATTATTATTATTATTATTATTATTATATAAGATTCTGGCCCGAGCATTCAGATTTGTAAACTGATGATCCATTTTCTTAAACTGTGTAAAATGGATATGAGCCTCACGATGCAAAAAGGATATTACTGTGCAGCTTCCTGTAAATTTGGTTCATTTATCTGTTTCTTTGCATCCTATTAAATAAAACGATCCTCTTTGTGCTTCGGGGGTCACTGATCTGTTCTATTCCAGAAAAAAAAATCGAATTCAAATCATGAACCTTTCTTTAAAAACACACAGCAATCGATTTATCTCAGAAGTGAACCAGTATCACGTGAATCATATGAATGTTATCGGTATTAAGATCTTTACCACCACTGAGCGTCCAGATTACCTGAAAGGGTGCAGAAAGCGAGCACGCTCAGGATGCTGAGAATCCAATAGCACGATATGGGGCAGATTAAAAGAGGGTAGAGACCTGCATGGCGGATTCCTCGAACTAGCCAACGCTTTTGGATCCATCCTTCCAAGTGCCACTGACCATCAAGAACTTCAAGGACCTGCAGTTCTCGTTCAACACGCCAGTGGAATGAATCTTCCAAGCATTCAGACAGTCTATAGGAGGAGAAAACCTGAAATCTGGAGAACGCCCACCTCTCATTACCTGGACAGCACGACCACCATGACCTCATTCATCACATGTAAATAAGAGCTGGTGGGAAAGCTTCAACCAAACATCGAGCGGACATCAATGAGGTTTAAAGCCAAGAACTCAAGGAAACGTACAGAGCCGAGGTTCCACTATACAAGACACTCGTTCCAGTGGTGTCTGAAGAACCCGTCAGGATCTAGGAGCAATAGTACAACACAA
>JBCNYH010000005.1:31331094-31343494 GCA_039654325.1 Tandanus tandanus | reverse complement strand
TGTGTGTGTGTGTGTGTGTGTGTGTGTGTGTGTGTGTGTGTGTGTGTGTGTGTGTGTGTGTGTGTGTGTGTTACCTCAACACAATACAAAGCATGTCTATTTGTGTACAAGTCATTGTGTGGTTGCTTCATCTGGGTTCCGTCCCAAATCGTTTGTTGTAAAAAATAAACAGTTTCACATTTATCTTAGAACTTACACGTCGTCATGGCGACGGTCACATCCAAAATCACGTCCTACTCACTATATAGTGCACTATTTTTAACATTTTGCAGCCAAGCATAGTCCAAGCCATGTTGAGATTACCCATAATGCACTTATCAGAGAGAGGGGGAGTGTTCAACCCACATTTCAGTACACGCAAACGTCCAGCGTGATTTCTACATTTTACTTATTACACACAGAAGCCCGAGCTAGCTGGGGTTAGCAGGGCGACCTCTGTGTTTGTGTGTGTGTGTGTGTGTGTGTGTGTGTGTGTGTGTGTGTGTGTGTGTGTGTGTGTGCATGCTTGTAAAAAGCACTAATACTGTGCAAATCTAAGTGGTTTCAGTATTTACAAAAGGACTTTTATGTGTATATACACTGTATTGCCAAAAGTACCCCCTCACCCATCCAAATAACTGAATTCAGGTGTTCCAGTCACCTCTATGGCCACAGGTGTATAAATTAAAGCACCTGGGCATGCAGACTGCTTCTACAAACATTAGTGAAAGACTGGGTTGCTCTCAGGAGCTCAGTGAGTTCCAGTGTGGTACCGTGATAGGATGCCACCAGTGCAACAAGTCCAGTGGTGAAATTTCCTCGCTACTAAATATTCCACAGTCGACTGTCAGTGGCATTATAACAACGTGGAAGTGATTGGGAACGACAGCACGACGTGGTAGCCACGTAAATTAACACAGCGGGGTCAGCGGATGCTTAGGCGTATAGTGCGCAGAGGTCGCCAACCTTCAGCAGAGTCAATCGCTACAGACCTCCAAACTTCATGTGGCCTTCAGATTAGCTCACGAGCAGAGCGTAGAGAGCTTCATGGAATGGGTTTCCACGGCCGAGCAGCTGCATCCAAGCCTTACATCACCGAGCGCAACGCAAAGCGTCGGATGCAGTGGGGTAAAGCACGCCGCCACTGGACTCTAGAGCAGCGGAGTTCTCTGGAGGGACGAATCACGCCTCTCCATCTGGCAGTCTGATGGACGAGTCTGGGTTTGGCGGTTGCCGGGACAACGGTACTTGTCTGACTGCACTGCACCGAGTGTAAAGTTTGGTGGAGGGGGGATTATGGTGTGCGTTGTTTTTCAGGAGCTGGGCGTGGCCCCTTAGTTCCAGTGAAAGGAACTCTGAATGCTTCAGCGTACCAAAAGTTTTTGGACAATTTCATGCCCCTGACTTTGTGGGAACATTTTGGGAATGTTACCTTCCTGTTTCAACATGACTGCGCACCAGTGCACAAAGCAAGGGCCATAAAGACGTTTGGTGTGGAAGAACCTGACTGTCCTGACCTCAACCCGATAGAACAGTAAGAACACCTTTGGTATGAATTAGAGCGGAGACTGCGAGCCAGGCCTTCTCGTCCAACATCAGTGTCTGACCTCACAAATGCGCTTCAGGAAGAATGATCAAAAATTCCCATAAACACCCTCCTGAACCGTGTGGAAAACTTCCCAGAAGAGCTGAAGCTGTTACAGCTGCACAGGGACGACGTCATATTAAACCCTATAGATTAAGAATTGGACGTCACTTAAGGTCATGTGTGTGTGAAGGAAGATGAGCGAATACTTTTGGCAATATGGTGTGTGTGTGTGTGTGTGTGTGTGTGTATATATATATATATGTAGGACAGCAGCATACAGTCCGTGTGTGTGTGTGTGTGTGTGTGTGTGTGTGTGTGTTATCCCCATCCATACATCAGAGAGACACGAAAGAAGAGAGAGAGAGAGAGTGAGAGAGGTCCATCTGTGATGTCATCACTTTACTTCCTGTTCCTATGTGAGAACGGCTCTTTGGGTTCTGACACACCGAACCAACCGGACCGGAGATTATGTTCTGTGTGATATGTTTCCATGGTGATGGACGGAGTATCAGCAGAAGTTTATTGTAATTCACTACAACTGCAAATCCAGATCATATAATTACCCGAGAACTCTATTTATTAAACCCAGGAACCTTATTCAGGGTTCTACTAACCTTTATTTCAGGAACCCAGGAACTTTAATCCAGGGATCCACTCATTTTACTTCAGAAACTATTCCAGGAACTTTGATTCAGGATCCCTTTAAACTTGTTCACATGAAGTTTTTCCAGGGGACCATAAAACTTTTTCAGGTTTTTGTTTCAGGAACCTTTGACAGGAACTAAGGAAGGAACTTTTTAGGAATCTAGGAAGAATTTCAAGAGCCCACTAACTCTCTCATGAACCCAGGATCCACTCCTGTTTTAGCTGGATTTGAGTTTCTTCCACTGGACAGGATTTTATTCATGTCACTACGGGAACTGATACAGGAACTCACAGATGGGGTTTTATGGTTCTTGCCAGGTGCCGGGTCTCCGGTGTCAGCTTGGTGTGCCAGGTTCTGCATAAGTGGGCGTGTCCCTTTGCCATGATTATTATAATGTACTGACATGTTGAAAACAGACAACAGGTGAGGGTAACCACACCCACTGTTTACTGACCACGCCCACTCACAAGCCACATACTGACTTTTAATACGAGAGGCAGAGAGAGAGAGAGAGAGAGAGAGAGAGAGAGAGAGAGAGAGAGAATGAGTAAGTGAGAGAGATCCCTGTCTATAGATGTCTTGCCCAGCAGGAAACAAGCCTTCTGTATGGGCTACACTAGTGACACATAGTGTCACTAACATTATGGCGTTAATGTCGTTTTTTTTTATCCTTTTAAATAAAACTAAGCTATTTTTATAGATATATAATTCTCTCTCTATATTTACATTTATATTTATATATACATACATATATATATATATTTATATATATATATATGTTTATACGTAATACTGTACAGCTCAATTTTTTACAATCAAGAAATAGATACAATTTGTATCAACAAGCAAAGGTCGTTTCTAGACATTTGAGGCCTGATAACTTGCTGCGTGTCTAGAAAATAAATTCACTAAAAATAAAATCAGAAACGGCACAAAAGAAAATACGCAGGAAAAAAGTTGTATATTTATCTCAAATGTAGTTAGCCTTAGCCACTAGCTTTATAGCTTCATAACTCTGGTACAGCGCTAAAGTCAACAAACGTCCTGACTGATGGACTACGATAAATAAAATTTAAAGGTTTAACGGTTCTCGCTTCTCTTTTATTACAAAAAATTCATTTCTTTTAAAGTTCAAGTTTCAAATATGAACACAAACATTTCTGAAAATATTGTAAATAGGATTTTGCGAGATTATGTGATGGTTACAATCATTATTAGACCTAACTGACGCGAGGAACTTTTATCCAGTGTGCCATAAACCTGAAAGGAACCCAGGAACTAAACAATCTTCATCCCCGTTCCTAAAAATAATGCAGACTGTCTGGGAAACACTTCGGGTTTGAAACCTGTTCTGAAATCCTGGAGCCTTTTTTCGGGACTTTTATCCAGAAACCTTTTAAAGAAAACATTAACCATGAAACTTCTCCAGGTAACAGGAACCTTTACAGGGAACTGTTTTAGCTAGTTTGTTTGGCTACGTCCCATGCTAGCACACAAAACCATTTTGAAATCTAGGAACCTTTTCAGGACCTCAGAAACGATTCCGGGAACCTTTATAGGAACCTACGTGATGGTAAGTGCTGATTAAGTTTTCATGTCACAATGCTAATACCGCACTAAGGTATCTGATCACTTTATAAATCTTATGTTTGTTTGTTTTTTACCTGGGAATTATCGGGAAAGTTCGAGACAAACAGAACAGAGCGCGACAAAAGTAGCAGCAAGCGACCCATGAATCAAATGTAAGAAACAACCCAACGACAGCCTGGTGTTCCGTGTGTGTGTATCGCACAGGGAGAAACAGGTAGGCAGTGTGTCGCAACCTTCCCACGAGCGGTAACCTGCGCTCATGAAAACAAAACCCATCAAAACACAACATCGAAATAAAGTTTCCTTTTTCCACCCAGACGCAGAGAGAGAGAGAGAGAGACCACTCCAGGTCTGGAACATTCAAGGATTCCGCTAAGATCGCGCTTATATAATAATATAATATACAAAGGTGGGCGGAGCGGCGGCGTCTCCCAGCACCAATCAGAAAACACATGCTCTTCAAGAGCATTTTGCTGATGAGACACGTCGACTGCCGTCCCTTAATTAATGCACAAATCTCGTTAAGTTGCAGTACGCCTTAACTGACTAACGAGCCAATTAAGAGTCGAGCTCTTGATTTATTATCATGCATCAATTCGGAGCTTGTTAAAGCTATAACGATTATATTTCTAAATACTACACGTTAACTAAAATAGCCGTGTCCTCCTTGGCATCGCGAGCTAGCTAGCTAATTAGGTCCTTTTTCTAATCATATAACTCTCAGCTAATGTTATTTATGATTTAGAAATCTGTTTACATTTAGCAACTTGTAACACAAGCTAGCAAATTTAGCATCAATTTTTAAACTTCCTTATAATAATCCAATTAAAGCTATATAGGAATTTCAGCCAATGGGAGATCATCTACTGTGTCTATGACATCAAGGTGGACCAGGTGACTTGGCAGGTTTCACGTCAAAGTTAAAATCTTCCGTATAAATCACTGCCGCTAATTCTTTTCAAACTTCCAGTGAATAAAACATACATTTGGTAAAATGTCACAAAGCCCAAATACTAATCCGTTACCAAAACAGGAATTTTCTGGATTTCATAAAAGTTACTGCACAACAAACACGTCTCACAGGCTATATAGTATGCTAGCTGCTAGCTAACTAGCATGTATGTAACACTCAAACACACATTAATGATCTTTTTGGCCTTGCTTAAGCAGCGTGAAATACTCTTTTATAATGGCTTAGTGCGAGTGGGGAAAAGGGATGCCGTTCGTTTGGTCTTTTTTTTTTTTTTTGGCAGGTCGGCGGTGTTTCACTCCAAATCCCAAGGTAGTCTTTGCAAAGTGGTATCGCTAAAACAGGAAAATAATTGCTCTAAATAACCGCTAGTGCTTAAATACTAAACACACACGGTGACCTCGACAACCATCAGAAAATATAGATATATTTATATTTATATATTGATATATATATATCACATTAACACACTTGTGGTGAGGTCACACGATGTAAGGCCATAAAAGTTTAAAAAGGTCAAAGTTCAAGTTCATGCTTTGAGGTACTCGAGAGTTAACGCTCCTTTCGGAAATTTCACGTGTTCACCTTTTCACGAGGAAAAAAACAAAAAAACAAGATAATCGCACAGTCACAATATTTACACTGGTGCAAGTGAATACGTCGTTGTACTCATGTCACAATCTTTTTTTATCATTTCTTTCATAAAAATTTCATTTAATACTAAAATTAAATGGTCTCAACATAAAACTACAACAAATCATGTTCCTTATGAGAAAAAAATGACTGAAATGGAAAAGAAATTACCATATTTTCCAGAGAATGAGAAACTATTTTTTTGCTATAGGGGAGTTTTCTTATTGTAGAATGCAGCAAACATGCATGATGTGGTGGCACGGTGACACAGTGGTTAGTACGTCCACCTCACAGCAAGAAGGTCCTGGGTTCGAGTCCCTGTACTTGTGTGGGTTTCCTCAGGGTACTCTGGTTTCCTCCCCCATTCCAAAGACATGCACATTAGGCTAATTGGCTGTTCCAAATTGGCCCTACCCTGAGGTCAACTCAGAACACGCTGGAGGGACTACGTCTCTCGGCTGGTCTGGGAACGCCTCTGTGTCCCCCCGGAAGAGCTGGAGGAAGGGGCTGGGGAGAGGGACGTCTGGACCTCACTGCTTAGGCTGCTGCCCCCGCGACCCGACCCCGGAAGAAGCGGAAGAATGAAATTGGCCATAGGTGTGAGTGAGAGTGTGAATGGTTCTGTGTGTGTGTGTGTGTGTGTGTGTGTGTGTGTGTGTGTGTGTGTGTGTGTGTGTGTTGACCCTGTGATGGACTGGGAAGCTGTTCAGGGTGTACCCTGCCTTCACCCGGAGTCAGCTGATATAGGCTCCAGCCTCCCTGTGACCCTAATAGGAGTAAGCGGTTTGGCAAATGAAAAAGAATGAATGAATGTATAATTTGTAAATCAGCCTAATGGTAACATGTTTAGTTTATCAAAGTGCTTTCATACAATAAAATAAAAATTCCTGGGATATTAATACAACCGGAAACCATTATGACGGCAACCATCACTGAGGGCCCAGGTCTGGCTGAAGTACACAGACACTCATATTAGGAAATATGGCCCGGACAAGCTATTTCCTTTGAAGTGGGGTCAAGGTCACAGTGACCTAATGTTGGTACGCCACACTCCGCCTTACCACCCTACACACATCCACCAAGTTTGAGGCAGGTGCCTTAGACGATTCGGAAGTTAAAGCCTGGACAAGGATGGGGACGCACGGAGGCACGGACGGACTGATCACTACAGGGCATCTGCATTACGCCGGGCCCTAATGAAGCAATGTGTATAATCACTTTTCCCCAAGTAGACAGAATTTGGTAGGGGCTTATTAGAGTTAAAGATAATGTATTGTCTGGAAAATATGGTAAAATTATTATTATTTTTTTAAGCAGCTGGTTTTTCGTGATCTAGACTCTTGTTTTGTTTTCCTCTTTGTATCCCAAGAGCATTTTTGTTATTGACTGAAAATTAAAAACTAAAAGGCATGAACACAAAGTATTAAATTGCTTAAAACACCTTCAAAGAACAAACTTGCTTCCTCTTCCACTGGATGATCTCTTTAACCTTGGTACAAGGCCCGTCATCACAAACGGATCAACCCAGAATCATGCTACGTGATGTAGCATTGCTAATCATAATTGATGCTAACACAGAGAAAAGGGTAACACTGGGATACGGAACACTCACCAAGATGGTTAAAAAAAGAAAACGAAGAAGAATAGAAGAATAAGGAATTTTATCTTTGTGACTGGTGGTGTAGATCGAGTTTGGAAAAAAAAAAAAAAAAAAAAGGAAACGTGTAAGGTGTTGTGCTGCTTCTCCTGCACTTGCTCAATGACAGGACCGTAGTTTGGTTACAATAACCTCTGCCAATTGCTGAGGATCCGTCATATGAGGATTCTTCTCCATGACCGAATGGACTACGTATGCTGGGAAGATATTGCAGAGGTTTCGGTAAGTCTGGTACTGGTGTTCAGGGATCGGGTGTCGTTCTTGCGGTTCCACCGGTCCGTGAGGTCCCAGCGGCGTATCCCATGGTGACCTCCAAATCTGTTCCATCTTTTCCGGCATACTCCGAACCATCACTCTTTCGCAGCAAGGCATGAGTCCTCCCGTCAAGCCGTAACCTCCGTACCCGTAAGGCTCATTCCCACATGGCAAAGGATCCCAGCTGGCATGTTGCTCTCGACACAGGGGGGGCCGACGCTGCCGGAGGGGGTTACTTTCATAAAGACGGGAATCTGAAATGCTGTCCATTCGTGTCATTCCCAAGGATCTGCCTGGCTGAGAAGGGCCAGACGAAGGCAACACATTCTGGGGAAGTGGAGGATAGTCACCCGGGCAACTGGATCGAGCTCCAACTACCGGATGCTGTGCGTGAGGCACGAGGTGGGCCGAGGATTGTTTGCGTGGCCCCGGTTTGGGTTCATCCGTGCCGTAACTTTGGACTCTTGTCAAAGCCTCATGGTGGAACCCATGAGCAAATGCTTGTAAGCGGGACTGTGCTTGGGATTGCACTTGGGATTGCGAAGATGGTGGAACCTTCATCCCATCATCCAAGCTACCTTCCATGGAGTACATCTCTCCACCGTAGGACGAGAATGAGTCCGAAGAGTGGCTGCGTCCAGATTCAGGACAAATACTGGATGCTCGGCCTGGATATCCTCCTCCGACTCCGACCATATCTGGTTGTTCTAAGCTACAGAAACTGTCTTGCATGCTTCCTAAGCTCATGGTGGAGAAATCGCTCAGCATCGAATAGTAGCCATGGTCACTAACTACGGAATCGTATTTGGGAAAAGGTTCACTGTATGCCACCGATGCACCTTGACTGTTGGTGACCAAGATTGGAGGGTACTGGATGCTTCCAGCATGTTCGAGCGAGCTGTGTGTGAAATGAAGTGACCCCGGTACTGGGCTACTTGCGGAACGAGTGTTCAGTGCCCCGGCTGCATGACTTTTTGTCTGCGGCATGGTCGGGACGCTAAGAGCCGTCACTAACGATGGAACTGAATTAGCTTCGGCTTTCCGAGCCGGGCAGAGTCGCTCCTCCTGCTCACATCCCACGGAACGAATGCTCGGGTCAGACTGACGTTTCGGTGCCACTCGTTTCACTTCAGAACACTCTCCTTTCGCAGCAGTGCCGGGCATGCCGCATTTCACAAGAGCACCTTCACTCATGGTCTTAACGGCAGACAGCTTGGCAAAAGCTCGGAGTTCGTCTGCAACAGATCGTATGGGCTGTGCTGCTCTTTCCGGGTGGTAGTACTTGCACTTGTGTCCATACGTGCACTTCTTACCTTCGATTCCAAAAATAAAAACAGTAAAGTCAAATCTTCAAATCAAACTTTTACATATGGATGGAAGTATGTTAATCAGTGAAGGAATGATAGTACACAGGTGCCTACGTTTGTTGTACTGACCATAAGGACACGGTTGCTTCTTGTGCTCTGGGACGACAGGTCGCTTACGGAGGAAATTTTCCAGGCTTGGGCCGTGTCGGCCTAGAGGGTCATCTGGTGGCATAAACCTACAAAAACATGATGTCATGATTCAAATTATCGCTCACATCCTGAAACAAACAAAAGAGCAAAAAAGAATCCGAACTTTCTGCTTACTTGTCATTGACGAAACTGTACATGAGAAGCCGTTCCTCAATGAACTTCTTCCACTCTGGCTTTTCATTCTGCAGATCTCGATAGTTATCGTTTGACACGATGATACCGTCTGAATCGCACGCCAATTTAACAATAAACCGATCGTCATAACAGACGACCCGTCGTCCTTGGACTCGCCGAGAAGGGGTGAAGACAAGGATTTTCTCTTTCTCCAGCTTCCTCAGGATTTCTTGATCTGAAGCCAAACGTGGCATCGAACGTTACATCTGTTTAACCATATAAACACGACATCACTCATGGTAGGTAGTACATACATACCTGTTATAGGAGCGTCGGGTCGGGACTGCTCCTTCCTCCATGCCGGTACAAACACTGTGATGTCTTTGTGTCCTCGCTCTAGGAACCAGTCAACCGCCAACTGGATGCCCAGGCATGAGAAAACCTCTTTGTTTCCATGGCTACAAAACATCCCAGACGCCAAGTTACTTCAACACAAAAGCTAATATTTACTTCATGATCAACCAAGAGCTCATATACTTTGTTATATGCATCCATACACCACTTCCTGAAACAGGTTAGCACGGGCTACACCTGTCCCACCTTAATAGGATCTTAGAAATCCCAGGTATGCTGGTACTCATGGTACTAAAGGAACCAGAACTCTAGAAGAAGTCTAATTCCTTAATTAAGAAGTTAGCACATCTGCTTCACAGCAAAAAGGTCCTGGGTTTGACTCCAAGCTCGATTCAGTGTGGAGTTTGCATGTTCTCCCTGTGCTTGCGTGGGTTTCCTCCAGGTTCTCCGATTTCCTCCCACAGTCCAGAGTCATGCAAATTAGGCTAAGTGGCTCCCCTAAGTGTGAGTGTGATTGTGAATGGTGGTGAGAGACTGTTGGTCCTGTAGTGGACAGGATAGCTATTCGGGGTGTACCCTACCTTCACCCAGAGTCGACTGAGATAGGCTCCCCATGACCGTAGTAGGATTAAGCGGTTTGGATAATGGATGGATGGTTCGACAGTTACATACGATGTAGGTACATATGCAGATTTCTGTGGTACTTGAACCTTAAAAACAACGCCCACTCCCTTTGTCTAATGTTTGACTCGAGATGATTTAGAGCGTGCAGTACCTCATGGCCACGTTGGATCCGTCTATAACAATGGGTCGGAGGTTATCGTACGTGTCGTTTGTCTCCTCCTCGAGTGACGCCTCAGGACTCACAGCTTCTTTGGCTCCAGAACCGCGTGGGGTTAGCGTTAAACCGGTTGCCGTTAGTCCGGTGGACGTTTGTGTCTGCGTTTGTGGTTCAATTTCTCCTTTATTCCCGAGACGCACAAGTTCGGCCAGGACGTCGTTAGTGAGGGCGCTCGGTCCAAGTTTACTCAGCACGACCTCCACCTGCTCACCAGAGTAACCTAGCTTCAGCGCAAACTCCATTTTGCTCTGATAGTCCCGATCTGAAGGGGCGTGGCCCACTGAGGGAGTGGGTGGTGCCAGTGATGAGGAAGTGGGAGTGGCTGGAGAGTCATCAGTGCGGAGTTCCTGAAGCGTGCTGCTCTGGCTGAAACTCGGACGGTCCAGACACGGAGAGCGACACAGCTGTCGGTGGGGTTTAGTCGCCATCATCAGCTCGGATTTCTTTCCTCTTCCTCCTCCTCCACCTCCTCCGTGTCCTCTCCCTGCACTCCGTCTTTCTCCTTCGCTCTCCGAGCTACTCCCTTCTTCCTCTGCTTCCTCGTCCTCCATCAGCTCGGGCGCATACTCTCGGGCCTCGGAGCACTCGGGCTCGCGAAGACGACGCTGAAGCCACAGGGTCAAACGCTCATGATGTCTCAGCGCTGGTGAGATCAGAGACACGATGTAGTCCTGCACGGAGAGAGAGGAAATAGTGAAGACAAGAACGGAGAGACCAGATGAGAAGGAAAGAGAAAGAAAATGAGTGAAAGAGAAAGAAAAGTCAATGAAAAGTTATATAAAGAAAATACAGAATAGAAGGAGTGAGTGAAAGACAAAAAAAAGAGACAGAATGTAAAAGAGAGAGAAATTTAAAGAGAGAAAGATTCAGTATGCAGTAGAATGAGAGGGAAAAAATGAAAGAAAATGAAAGAGGAGGACGAGAAAGAAGGTGTTTAAGAAAAATTCAAAAACAGGATGTGAGGAAAAAATGATAAACATCAGAGTCTAATTCCTCCTCAACTCTCTCTCTCTCTCTGTCTTCCTGTCTTTTTCTTTTTTCTTTCTCCCTATCCCTCTCTTTCTCTCTCTTTTATTGTCTTTCACTCTCTTTTTGCCTCTTTCTCCCTCTGTCTTTCAGTCTCTCTCTCTCTCCTTTCATTCTTTCTTTTCTGTCTTTTACTCTCTCGCTCTCTCTTTCACTCTCTTTCTCCTTCTCTCTGTCTTTTTCTCTCTCTCACCATCAGTCGACCACTCTCTTTCACTCTCTCTCTTTCACTCTCTCTCTCTGTCTCTCTCGCTCTCTCCGTCTCTGTCTCTCTGTCTCTCTGTCTCTCTCTCTCTCTCTCTCTCCGTTCTCTGGTGTTACTGGTGGAACTGAAGAGTATGGAACATTCTCTGATCTCTGATTGGTGGAAAAGATCCAGTTATGAGTGTAACCTCTGGATCACACGGTGACTCTTTATGACATCAGAACGTTTATAGAGAGTGAACACAACATGGCTGTGTTCCAAAACTGTTTATAATATCCCTGACCGTCCTCGTCTCAGCGGTTAGCATCAGTGAAACCCCGCGCCCGTGGTCAGAGCGCTAGGTGCCATAAAAACAGTGTGTACTTGTTCTATTCTTCTCGAGGCTCATTACCATGCTGGCTAGCCGTTACCGTAGCCAATTAGCATGCTACCATGCATAGGAGCAATAAGCACACTTTATATGTTTATGTTATATCCTTTACTGTACACGACGCCATCCTGAAACCCCGCCCACTTTCACAGTTACGTCAGGTCACGCACACCGAAAAATCGAATCCTGCTGTTATAGCAGTCCAGAATTTGTTTACTGGAAATCCAGACGTGCAGGAATGCACAGGTATTTTATAAGTGTGTGTGTGTGTGTGTGTGTGTGTGTGCACCTTCCTGTGTACCTGTGAACAGTGCTGTAGTGTGGGCTGTAGTTTGAAGTGTGTGTGTGTGTGTGTGTGTGTGTGTGTGTGTGTGTGTGTGTGTGTGTGTGTGTATAAGCCGATATCACCATCCAGCTATGAGAGGCTTCTCCGTGCTCATGACACCGGTTGCCTAGCAACGCAGTCCTGTCATCAGCTAACTGCTTTTTAGCAGTCACGACTAACACAAAACACTGCACAATGTTCTCTAGGCAAGAGTGAAACACACACACACACACACACACACACACACACACACACACACAAAACCATACGAGTCTCATGGTACCTAGCGGTGCACACGTACACAAAAACACGCCATTCAGAACAAGCGTC
>JBCNYH010000005.1:31304011-31316261 GCA_039654325.1 Tandanus tandanus | reverse complement strand
GGGATAGGTCTACAGACGGAGGGACGGGCATACAGAGGGAGGGATAGGTTTATAGACGGAGGGACGGGCGTACAGACGGAGGGACGGGCGTACAGAGGGAGGGATAGGTCTACAGAGGGAGGGACGGGCGTACAGAGGGAGGGATAGGTTTATAGACGGAGGGACGGGCGTACAGACGGAGGGACGGGCGTACAGAGGGAGGGATAGGTCTACAGAGGGAGGGACGGGCGTACAGAGGGAGGGATAGGTCTACAGACGGAGGGACGGGCATACAGAGGGAGGGATAGGTTTATAGACGGAGGGACGGGCGTACAGACAGAGGGACGGGCGTACAGGGCAGAGAAGAAGCATACAGAGGGACGGATGGGTTTACATTGTTTAATGGTTTTTGTTCTGTTGCTAGGCAGCGATCTGTCGGTGTAGTCAGCCTCTCTCAGGTTTAAGTTCTCGCTGTATCGAGGATGAACAGATGCTGCAGGCCATCAGCGAGGCCAACCCCAACTGTTCCTTCATTTACGTCGTGGATACACGGCCAAAGGTACCACCCAACCTTACCCTCTGATTCTAACCCATAACCCTGACGCTAATGGTCCTTCTTTATACAGTGTAGGCATGAGGGGTGACCTTTAACCTTAGAGCTTACAGTTACTGTGAGGTGTGTGTTTGTCTGAGATGGTTTTTATAGCTGTCTGTGTTCATCGGCTAACTTTAAAGCTAACTATTACTGTCGGTTAGCCAGCTAGCGATGTAGGTTGGGTAGCTAACTGTGTGTGTGTGTGTGTGTGTGTGTGTGTGTGTGTGTGTGTGTGTGTGTTTAGTTGAACGCTATGGCTAACCGAGCAGCGGGTAAGGGGTATGAAAATGAGGATAACTACGCTAACATCAGATTCCACTTCCAGGGTATTGAGAACATCCATGTTATGAGAAGCAGTTTACAGAAACTACTGGAGTGTGAGCACACACACACACACACACACACACACACACACACACACACACACACATGGTTAAAGGGTTTGTGGGGAATTTGATCTGTCCGGTGTGTTCATGCTGTGATGTGTTGTACGTTTTATAATTTTGTTATTTTGGACTCAGTGTGTGCTCAGAGAACCACGTCCATGAGTGACTTCCTGACTGGACTGGAGAACTCCGGCTGGCTGAGACACATCAAAGCCGTCATGGACGCAGGAATTTTCCTCGCTAAAGTACAGTCTTTACTTAAACCAACAATCTTTAATATTTTATTATATATTGTACAGTTATTCCATCACCTCGAGTTAAATACGATGAAAGAGCATCGCGAGGCAGAGCCTCCATCCCCGTATCCTCCTACACGCTATACACTGATGTATTCACATCCTTAAATGAAAATATAGATATGTGTATATATGTGTGTGTGTGTGTGTGTGTGTATATGTGAGTTCTTACCATAAAAGATTTTACAGGAGAACTAGCCGGTTAGCACGGAGCTCGCCGGTGAAACTGAAGGCCTGTTCTTTTACCAGTTCAATAAAGTTACCTTTGTTAAAAAAAAGTTCTTACTATGAAATACTTAATAAAGTATTAATTAATAAATAATTCCATATTTTGTTGCTTTTTCGTGGAGCGCTGGTTAGCATGGTGCTAGCTGGTTCACTGAAGGCCTGAAGTCCATTAAAATCATGTCTGGTGAAAAAACCCCCCTATTTTTAAAAAATAAAACAAAATAATTTTTTACTGTCACATACTTTAATTCTATATTTTCTTGCTTCTTGTGGAATTAATCTACACTGAAAAAACGGCACTTAGCGACGCTTCCATTTTGCTAGCGGAACTAGTGGAAGCTAATGTTACTGGCACTTTTTTATCATCAAGTACTTGAGCTTAGAACAAATCACGACCATCTCTGGTTTTAATTTTTTTACAGTGACGCTGAGGTCACCGTATGAGCTGGTATCCAAGGAGGAGATGAGCCAATCAGGGCGCAGAGTTGATAATATCTAGGGACCCAGGATAGAATATATAATATAAATATGTGAATGTAGAGGATTTCCTGCTTTCTGAGGACCGAATGTAGTTGATTACAGGGTGTGTGTGTGTGTGTGTGTGTGTGTGTGTGTGTGTGTGTGTGTGTAGGCAGTAGGGGAGGAAGGAGCGAGTGTGTTAGTGCACTGTTCTGATGGATGGGATCGAACAGCTCAGGTGTGTTCCATCGCTTGCATCCTGCTCGATCCCTATTACAGAACCATCAAAGGACTCATGGTGAGCACACACACACACACACACACACACACACACACACACACACACACACACACACAGTGATGTATGGAATCTTATGATGTGGTGCAGTTTTAGTGGATCTCTGCGTTTTTCCTGTAGATTTTGTTACCTGTAACGTGTTTGATGCTCTTTCAGGTTCTGATGGAGAAAGAGTGGATCGCTTTCGGACACAAATTCAATCACAGGTAATAAACGTCTAACGGTGCAGCTGGAACAGCCAATTAGCCTAATGTGCATGTCTTTGGACTGTGGGAGGAAACCGGAGTACCCGGAGGAAACCCACACAAGCACAGGGACAACATGCAAACTCCACACAGACACACCCTGACCGAGCCCGGGACTCGAACCCAGGACCTTCTTGCTGTGAGGCGGACGTGCTAACCACTGCGCCATCATCATCATCATTATTGTGAATATTGTTATAATAATAAAGGTTTTTACCTTTAGCTGTATTTTTTGTAGCGATTTCTGAATTCTGATGGAGTAGAGTTAGTTTTTTCTTTTTTTTAATAGATTATTTAGATTTTAATTAATAAATACGGCTAACTGGTGTTCAAAGCTAGCAAGCTAACACCGGAGAAAACCCATGATGATGATGCTTGATGTTTACGTTCGTGTATGAAAGGAAAACAAAGTGGGTTGCTGGGTAAATCGTTAGCGTCAGTCATTCGCTAGGTTACACGTTGTCAGTGCTTTGCTGTTGCCTAGCAACAGTGTGCATACTGTATATGAAGAGCTTTACGAGGACCGGACATCTCTAATGACATTTCATGGTGTGTGTGTGTGTGTGTGTGTGTGTGCTTTAGGTGTGGACATTTGGAAGGTGACCCGAAAGAGGTGTCACCGGTATTCACGCAGTTTATGGAGTGTGTGTGGCAGCTGACGGAGCAGTTTCCCTGTGCGTTTCAGTTTAACGAACGCTTCCTGCTCACCATCCACGAACACGTTTACTCCTGTCACTATGGCAACTTCATCTGCAACAACCAGCGAGACAGAGAGCAGCTGAGGTACTCACCAATCACAACCCAATAAACCGCATACTGGCTATCTCGCTAACTCTCTGTTATAAACATCAGCTAGAGAAATCTTGCTAACCTAACCAGCTAGCTGCTAACAGAATGTATTGGTGGTGTGTGTGTGTGTGTGTGTGTGTGTGTGTGTAGGGTCAGAGAGAAGACCTTCTCCGTGTGGCCGTATCTCCTGGAGAATCAGGATGCGTTTAAGAACCCGCTGTACAAACGCGCTACACATAACGGATTACTGAGACCCAACACACTGCCACTGCACTTCAAGTATATGCATGCACACACGCACAGACTCGCAGACACGCACAGACTCGCAGACACGCACAGACTCGCAGACTCACAGACTCAGACAGACTCACAGAGTCAGAGACACAAAAAAGATATTGATGTACAAGTGTTGTGTATTTGGGTGAATTGAGTGTGTGTGTGTGTGTGTGTGTGTGTGTGTGTGTGTGTCAGGTTTTGGTGTGGGATGTATAACCGTTATGATACAGGGATACACCCGAGACAGTCCATCCTGGACACTCTGCTGTCTCTGAGTGTGAGACAGACGTTCGAGGAGAAGACGATGACTGAACTGCAAAGAGTAAGCAGCGTTCCAATATTTCCAACAAGAGTTTATATATATTTATATTTTTGCACTTTGTTATGAATTAATTTACTAACAATCAACATCCACCAATCAGCAACTGGCTATCGCTGATGGAGTCCTCGCCCCCTCTGACGGACCAATCAGTCCGCTTCCCGAGCAGAACAACGCCGTCGAGGCCACGCCCACCTCCACCTTTGACCAACCCAATGAAGACTGTGCCTCTTTGAGCGCTGGCGCCGGAGGGGAGGTGGAGTGTGATCAGGAAAAAAGCGAAAGCCCGCTGAAGATGGCTGCGAAGGACAAACCTGTTTCTATGGCAACCCAGATCTCGAGCGGGGAGGTGGAGAAAACGGAACCTGTCGAATCGCCATAGTAACAACACTGACGTTTGGAACGGAGCTGAAATCCAAAGGGAAACAAAAAGCACTCAGGACACACACACACACACACACACACACACACACGCACGCACGCACGCACACTGTGACAGCCACCATGAACAACATTATTACAGTGCCAGTGATATTTTAGCCACACCCCTTATAGGGTATTTTAACCACACCCATTTTAACAGTTTATTCCAATTACAATTAAAAAGTTAAATAATATTTCAGCCAAACTCATGAAAATATTAGTTCATTAAAATAAAAATTTTATTTGTGCCATGCCCACAAACAACTGTACCCCTCAAGCGTTTCACAAATACATTTTTAATCATTAAAAACATAATCGCATTCATATTAAAAGTATATATAAACAATGTCATCTGTAAGCCACGCCCCCATCCAGAACATGGCTGACCTAATGAACATTATATTCAAATAAACATGACTGTTTCAGTAGGGTGACACTTTAGCCACGCCCTCACACGAATTCCATTCGTTACACATTGCAGCACTAATAATGGAATGGAATTCATAGCCACACCCCCAACATTCCTTTCTATAATGCATAATAATTACACTGTTTACGTCACACCCACAAAGTGCCAAACTGATCACCACAGAGCAGCTTTTTAGCGACAGGTCCGAAACACGCCCATCACATCGTCCTGCCTCGGAAGTTTCGGACTGTTTTTAGTTTTTTGTATGAAGCTCAGTCGGATGTGTAGTTTTGAACCCTTTGCACTTTTTCGCTGAGTCGGCGTTTGTCCAAAAGGTTTCCTGTGTTAGCGAAAGATATTTTTAGAATCGAACAAAAAGTTTATATGGAAAAGATTTGAGAGAGTAACGTTACTGCATTGCTCATCGAATGACTGTTTTTTACACTTTAAAAGTTTTGATGTTTAATTTTAAAGTAAAGCTGCGTGTAAAAGTGTAGCTACGATCTTATTGTATAATAAACTACTGTGAGATGAACAACAGTAATAAATTCTACACAAACGTAACAGCAATAATTCTGCAAAACGAAAAGAAGAATGAAAGAGAAAGAAAAACTGCACTGCACTCAGTTCTGCTGATTTACTCTGTAAACTTTACCAAAGTCATGTTTGTATGTTTGCGTTTGTTTGTTGATTCACGGATTTCGAGACATTTCCTTTGGTTTGTAGAAAGGTATTTCATATCTGTGAAACTTTGCGTTTATAACACGTTCATAAGCACTGCACAGACCTGTTCTGACGTGACGCTGGATTCTGTTAGAATTTTTTATCACTGCACTAAAGTGAAGGCGAGACGCTTCTGGTACGTGTTCGCTCCATTAGCCTTCGTTACTCCAGGACGAAATCATAAACACAAAGGGAAATTATTTTTATTTTAACTGTTCGATTCAATTAAAAAAAAATGTTTTTTATGTTAAACTTTTGTAAAAGCAGCAGGATGATACAAACATATATTTTTGTTATTTCTTGCACTTTTTAAGCTTTAATATCCTTTTTATTTCATTCTACTCTTACGTGGTTCTGCCAGTTGGCTTTCTATATATTCCAGTACATTTTCTGTGAAATAAAACGATTTGTTCCATTTTTTTTATTATTGACACAAAACATGAATAAATTGCTATTTTGAAACACATTAATACATTTTCTTTATTTGTTTTTATTTTTTGTCAAAAGAAATCCATTAAATCCTGAACAGGGTATCACTGTATTCCCAGGGACGTTTGGAGGACTCGCAGGAAACGAATATTCTTTACCTCTGACACATGGCGGCGGGGGGGGGGTTACCTGCGTCTATTACACAGAAACGATCCGGAGCCAGGAATTTATTAAAGAATTTTTAAACAAGCATTTATCAAAGGAATTTTTCTGTTAGTTACACAAAAACTACTGATCTGATTTTCAGCAAACATGGTGGAGGGGTGGAGCCTGGACCTGGAAAGAACCCATTCAGTTTTAGTGGTGGTCCCTGCATGGGATCATGTTGGAAACAAAATCCTGATATATCGCTATCTCTACCATGGAGCAAAAAGCTCATCCGCTGCCCACTAGCCAAGTTACAATAATCTATCTGTGCCCCTCTGCTTATCTTTATATTTTTATATGTGTACCAATAAAAAAAAATATTACAAAATTAGACAGAAACTTATTTTTTAAGAAAAACGTGTTGAAGTTATTGTTTAAAAGCTGTATTATACTGTTTGATCTGTTTAAAAGATTTTCTATAATACATAACATTGTCTCTGAAGTCTTATCTTGCATTAGGACTACATTTCCCAGAATGCACACGGCCTTTTCGGAAGTGACGCGGTGTCCGTGAGTTCAGACGCGAAGGCTATTTTTCTCCTGCACAGACTGTTGCTAAATGCTTCTGCTAAAACAGGAATTACAAAATAAAATGGTGAGTGTGTTTTCGCTTTTATTCCATTGTTGTAGATGCTCTGCTGATTGGTTTAATGTACATTTTGATTTTTGCGCATAACGAAACAAGGAACAGTTAAAAATCCTTCAAAGTCCGCATGAGCTAAACGCAGCTTTAGCTTGTTGGCTAACCGAACAAACCGATAGCGAAGGCTTTGTTGTTTCCTTACCTGCATTCCGACAAGCCCCGCCCTCGCCTGCTATGATTCGACACTTTAGGCTCTCCTTGCGCGTTAGACTTTAAAGTTAGCCAATTACAGCACAGGAGGCGGGTCCGCGTGAATGAATGCGTAGTGACGGGAGGCAGGGTTATGTACGAATACGGGTGGTTTTCCAGCTGTGGTAAAATAAGGTTGGGTGAATTTTTATCAACAGATAATGTTGATTTATTTATTGAACTGTTTACTCAGCACACAGTTATGTTGAATGTGTGTGTGGTGTGAGTGTGGACCTGCCTGTATGTAGAGATGTACAGGATTACCATCAGATTTGTTTATTTTAATTTGGGAAAAGGTGTTTGAGGTTATATTGATATTACACACAAATTCAACTGTTTCAACGCAGTCTGTTATGTTTACATTATGTTTTTAGACCATTTTTAATTAAATACAACAAGAATTTCACTTTCAAGTTCAGTTAAAGATCAAAAGCAATTCTGTGCGTCCGTAATCACGCTAATGACCAACACGGTAAAGGCAAAAAGTGACGGCATGAAGAAGACGATAACTTTTTAATGGTGATTAAGGTCAGACTAAAGGAGCGGTCTGAACACCGACCCCTGAGGAACCCCTGCGGCGTATTGATGGTGTAGACGGCACAGGATTATGAGGAGTTTGTTTGGGATCTAAAACGGATCCACTTCACACTGAGAGAGAGATGTACTGAAGATCTACTCATTGCAGGTTTCGATTTATTCAGATTCATTTTTCTCGCGTTCCCTTGACGAACCTCACGGCATTCCAACTTTCCTTTGCTCCGGGCTGCTCTCTCCTCCTGATATTCGCCTCCCCTGCTGTGAGGACCGTTTGTTCTTCTCTCTGTTAAAGCGCATTCACTGATATCTTGAAAATCTAGTTAGCATTAAAATGCTAACCCCGAGACTCGCTGGCCTGCAGTGCATTATTAGGCTTTCTGCAGACTGCTTATTGTACGCTAGATAAAATGCATCACTGAGCAGAAAATAAACTTTCATGTTTTGATTGTTTCTGTTTTGATCAGATTTTATTGTAGCCCATAATCGGTGTTCCTCAGCAGTAATTTTTTATTTTCAACATCTGATTTCATACCTGCGTTCTCAAAATGTATCTACTGATTTGTGCACCTCCTCCTAAAGCTAACCAGATCCACATAACAGAAATCTGAGACCTTTAATGGAAGGTTAGTCCTCCTGGGTGAAATGCTAATGCTTTTGCTTCCCATTAGTCGTTTGGCCTGTAGGTCTTGGTACTTCAGGTTCATTCTTCATGGTCCATGGAGTTCCCACCGCTTCAGTGTTTCTCTCGGTCTGATTGTTTCTTCTTGTTTTTTTGTTTCTCAGGTGTAACATGGCAGAAGACGTGTTTGATGGACATTTTGTCAACGTCCTTTCAGCTGCACACGGGCGAGATGTTCGTGTCATGATTGTACAACTGTAGCAAAGAGTTTGAGTTGCCATGGAAACTCCAGGAGGAAGTGAGCTTCCTGGTGCTGCTGGTGGTAGCCAGCCATCAGACGCCGTCTCCCCTGATCCTCAGTCGCCCCAGACGCCTCCAGCGGGAAAGCTAAGAAAGACTGCCTTTAAGTTTTTCGGAGGTCGAAAGAGCATCTGTATGCTGCCCAGCTTTTTCGTCGGAAGAGGCAAGAGTCAAGGAAGGTGGTCGTCTAAAATGGGCGTGACCAAGAGTCAGACTTATGATGGTGTGAGCAGAGCGTGTTGGGATGATAGCATTAGAGGCGGCGGCGATGTGACCTCAGCGGAGTTTGAATTCCACAAGCCAGACAGCTCCAGTGATCTGCACAAAGTGCAAGAAAGTTTTGCGAAGTCTCAGTCCCTGCCGCGACAAAAGCGAGGCCTCAGGGGTCTCTTCAGCAGCATTAGGAAGCACCGGAAAAGCAAAAATAACATTGAAGTGGAAAAAAACGAGATGCTTGAAATCTCCTCGGGTGAAACAGTGCCTGGAAGGTTGGCAAACCTTGGTTGTCACGGTGATTGTAACGACAGCAAGAGTCCAACAGATTTGGTCGAGCCGGATGTGCCTATGGAATCCAACAGCGATGATTTCACAGAATTGCCTGCCGCTGACCCTGACGCACGTTCACTGGAGGAAACACTACTGCCCGAGTACTTGAGGAGAAAAGGGAAGGTGGATGGGGATGAGGAAGAACAAAAAAGTGGTGATGAAGGTCAATATGAGGCAGAGAAAGAGAAGGAGCAAAAGAAAAAGGGCGGCCTGGTTACGTATCGGCAGCCGCTGTCCGCGGACTCTGAGATGGCTCGACTCACTGAACTGCACACAGACTTACCTGAGGGAGACCCTCCTAAAATGTCCTCCTCGACCGACAACTTGATCTTTGGAGACGTGTCCTCGCTGAAGAGTTTCGATTCGTTGACTGGTTGCGGTGACATCATCGCTGACCAGGATGACGTCAGCTTTGCAGAGAGTTCGGTATCAGGTGAGAGAGGAAGTCGTACTGCCGGCAAACGCAGCTCCTGCCTTGTGACTTATCAGGGTGGCGGAGAGGAGATGGCAACTCCGGATGAAGTGGACAACGAGTACCTGCACAGCCTGTGGGAGTCGGAGGGCAGCGAGGTGTGCTACCTACCGCCGGAGCAGGCTGCCAGTCCTTCATCCACTCCAGATCAGCCGACAAGCTCCTTCCATGTCACCACCAGCACTAGTGGCAACACCAGCACTAGTCCTTTGGGAATCACGGAAACGGTCCTGACACCTACCGAGCTCCTGACTCCCCAGAGTGACAGACAGGGATCGGTGCCAAACAGTGATGAGGGTTACTACGACGCCACCACACCTGGGGCTGATGAGGATTCTCGTGACCATCCACAGCAGGAAAGACTTCCCCGGGACAGTTATAGCGGCGACGCCCTTTATGAACTTTTTGAGCCCGATGATAGATTGCTCAGCCCAACTCTACCTTCTAAAGACAGCCGAGGGTTGCTGGGTGGAAACAAAAGCAAAGGAGATCTTCTTTATGCCTTGACATCTGCTGCCTTGGAATCTGGTGCCATGGAGACGGAGGAGGAGCGACTGAGTAAAATCCAGCATGCCTTGCTGTGTTGCGAGTTGCAGAACCTGAGAAGCCCATCCAAAGATCAGCATCTGTATTGTAAAGACCATTTATACAGTGATCCAAACTCAGAAGAGGAGGCGCACCATCCGTCTGGGTCCAGACCACTGCCAGGATCCCAAGCCTTAAAAGAGGTTCTGCCTCATAGTGAAGGTCAGCACAGAACCTTGTCCAGTTCTCCTGCCGATTCAAGGTTAAGCAAGCAAGTCCCGAAGGCCGGGGGCCATGTAAGAGATGCAGCACTGTATTCCAAGCAAGAAAAGTGTTCATCTGCGTCGGATGATTGTTCTTTACCGCCCACCAGAGGCTGCAGCCAATCACAGGAGGAGCTGATGGTTTGTTTCTCACAAGCATTAGTTGATTTTACCAAAAACACCAGACTTTATCGCAACTCCACTGAGAGTCTGGACGGCTCGGAGTCTAGCTCACCGTTTGGACCAAGCCTAAGTGCTCTTCCTGCCATTGTGACTTTTGATGTGGTTGACATGGAGAACGAGGGGGAATGTGAACAGCCAGAGCTTGTAGAGGAGGAGGAGGAATCCCCGTTCGAGGTGTTCGAAGACGACGGTTGCTACTTACAGCAGGACGCTTTTGCCGAGTGCGATCAGAGAACCTTTGATGCCTACGAGCAAAGTTTGTTGCTCAGCAACGCTTGGGGTATCACAAGCCTCCCCCGTCACCTTAGCCTGGGCCGTCCGTGCCCTCCGGTTCCTGCGCCACTCGCTCTGAACCGACGTAGCCGCTCCCTGGATACCGATAGTCTCGAGCTCCAGACCAGCGAGCTGTATGCCTCCCTGGTTTCCACCTGCCATAAGACAGCTGCCTCCTTCCACCGCAGGAAAAATAGCGCCGACACAGGAGACCTTTGTGACGCGGTTCAACAAGGGAGACAGGGGTGTGGTTATGAATCTGACTCTACCCAGAAGGGTACCTCGATCTCTCAGCAGCAACAAAGATTCTTCCGTGGTAACCCTTGGGTGGAAACTCTGTCTAGTTTTAGCTGTCAGCCAACAGTTAGACCTTCACATCTCCCCCTACAGGCGGCTTATCCTAAAAGCGGCACTGCACGTATCCTGAAAATCAGTGCGGAGGGAGACGATTCGAGTGGCGAACACAGCGATCAGTACCCGTGTAATCATCCACAGTGGAAGAGTCGACCAGTCGGTGTCACCCAGGGTATACCTCACTACCGAGCTGACCAATCAGACGCTACAAGAGAGACGACCAAGAATAGGAGGAACGAGATGGAGGTCGGATTCTCCGCGGCGGCGACCGAACGCAACATGTAAACATCCAGATTTGAAAACAAACAAATAAATGAACAAACGAAGCAAACAGTAATCAAGGTGAACAGGTCTTATGGTTGGATGTTTACTGACGTAATGATTTGTATCTTTCGCACACGTTTACTGTTACTGTTTCCTCTCACACGTATAAGCTATTATATTTTAGTGATGCTGTAGGGTTTTTCTGGGGCATCTATGATGTCTTTTTTTTTAATTCGCCATGTTTGGCATTTATGTAGCAGGTGACTGAATATTTTTGTGTAGAAGTTTTTGGTTTGGTTTTGTGGTTTTGCGAGTTTTCGACTCGCTCGACAGAAATTTTTGCGATATGCTCACAGGTTTGTTCTGACGCTGCGCGAGCATAGTAAAGTTTCTGCTGCTATTCCCACGATGCCACAGATTGTACGTGTTGACCCTTTTCTTTAAACATGTAAACTGATGATTAGTTGACGTTTTTCAGATTTGATAAATGTTTTATGTTTTCTGTGCTACGTTTAACACCACAGATATAGTTACGACGGTTTTCACACTCGTGGGACCTTATTTTGGTTGAATGTGGTGATTCCTGGGAACAAAAAAAAGAAAAGAAAAACTTTAGGTTTGAAGTTTAATGTGTTTAAATTATGTTCTTTGTTGTATTTGGACCGCTACTTTCAAACACGTTCTAGCATGTTCTTCCCAGTACATAATGTTTAAAAAAAAAGAATAATTCTGGAGCTCATCAATGAGGTTTTTCTTTCCCCCCCAAAAAAAAAAAAAAGAATTTAAGTGGACTTTTTTCAGCCTTAAAGGTGGAAACTGTGTTGGGCAGCTTTACGTAACGCTTTTAAGCGTCTGATTGAAGGAAGTATCTGACGCGGGATTCCGAGCAATGTTAGCGTGTTACAGATGAATTAGAGAGACGGATTTTTGGTGGGGGGGGGAGCGGGGGGGGGGGGGGGAGGGGGGGGGGGGGGGGGGGGGGGGGGGGGGGGGGGGGGGGGGGGGGGGGGGGGGGGGGGGG
>JBCNYH010000005.1:31183487-31188601 GCA_039654325.1 Tandanus tandanus | reverse complement strand
ACAACATAGCTCCCAGGATCATTAGGACACGCAAACCCCTCCACCACGATAAGGTGGCGATTCAAGGAGGGGAGTTATGGAATTAGGCTAGTGTAATTTTTCTAACTATTTTAATAGGAGTGTGTACACTTTTTAAATTTACAGTAACTGTCCATAACAGACTTCAACTCTCATGAGTTCTCACAGCATCCAAGCATGGCCAGCTACCAAGCTCTCACATGCTCAGCTTCCCCATGCTTCTGAGTATTCACACACCTCAGTCCCATTACCACTAGCACCCAAGAGACTTTAAATAGATTATTCAAGCTCACACACTTGAAGAATTTTGTTCAAAATATTAATCTCATGTGACTTAGTTTATTTCTGTATTCTCGCTCTGGTTCGGACCATTTGCTTAGTTCCTGGTTTCTGAGTCTGTATCACATTACCTGTTAAGGGTCGCAGTTTGCCTGGCCTAAGCCTGTGCTCGACACTCACTCTTGATCATGTCTCTTCCTGCTCTTTGCTGATAAGTTTACCTCATGCTTGTTTCTTGACCTTAAGCTTTGCCTGGTATTCTGTTTTTCCTGAACTAGAATATAGTAAGGATTGATTACTTTTTCATCCCTACTGTCTGTGTCTCTTTCCTGGTGCATGACAATGAGATCCTATTGTCAATCTGTAGTTGTAACATGTGGATTTCTTTTTAATGTTTGTATTTCATTCGGATTTCGAAGCTCTGTGCCTGGTACATTTAATGAAGTCACTGTGTTTGCATTTGAACTGTGTTAGCTATCACTCACTACACTGTCAGAAATATGACTACATATAGGACTATGAATTAGTGTTGCTAGCATAACTGGGAGTGATTCCTATTTCACTACTTAATTTGCCTAGTTACCTATACTCCACTCACATAGAGCTGCACTGGGTTACCCTTCATTTTACCTGGAATCTCTGACAATGGCCAGACACTTTCGCTCAGTCCAACAATCCCACAACCTCCTGAGAAGCAAATGCTAATCTGATTATGTGGGTCTCTTATTATACCACCTGTACTTGCTGTTGAGCCTGCTAAGTTAGCCACACCGCTAGTGCACAACACTGTGGATGTAATAGGGTCTCCCTCCACTGGCCCTCATTCTTCCCGCAAGGGCACCATCCTCTCTGAGCATCTCCACGCAGACCTGGTAGCTAGCATATAGCCAAATAAGACATATTACCAAGAACACAGCAATGCGGCTGGAGTATGCTTCCCTATAATAAGCCCCCGATTTCTCCACTTGGACATTTTTTTCTATTGACAAATCCTTTCCTAATTTCAGTGGGCCTGTGACTATATATGGATAGTAATTTAGAGTGTTCATTATCCTGTTTATTTTGTCTAGTGGCTTCAGTGATTTTGTAGCAACTGGAGGCTCAGCTTGGGTATTGACCTTCATAAGGTCTGCAGTTCTGACTTCCCTTGTGCTGAGCGTGCAGCAATGAGAATGGAAGATCCTGATTTAGAGTGAAATCTCACCTAAGTGCCACAAATTAAACTGTTTGCTAGGTATAAACATCCATCTCCAATAAATAGAAAGTGATCCAAACTATCTAGCATTAGACATACCCACCCTCCTCACACACCTTTTAGTACTCGTCATTACAGCAAACTCAGGAAAGAGCTCCACTGCATGGAAACAGAGCACTAATGGAAAGCTTGATTATCTGAAAATGCTTCCCACCCTGTTATCTCAGTGAGGAGCAGACATTATCATGCTTGCAGATCAAATCCAAGAAGGCCATTATGTGCAGTACTTGCTCCTGTTAAAGACACTTAAATCACTGACTGTAGCAGCAGTAGTTGTTCCCACAGGCCTGTTGAAAGAAAGGACTTCCAGATGTGGGTTATTAACCTGGGACTAAAAATCAACCTCTACAGAGAGACAAAAACAGATCCTCGTTTCAGTGAGAATGTCAAGAGATTTAGCTTACGCCAACACTGGATGCCTAGTCTCAGTGAATAATGCCACAGTCTGGTGCCAGAGCAAAACAAATGGTATGGCACCTTAGCAGTGGTGACACATCCTTCTGCATACAGTGGTGCTTGAAAGTTTGTGAACCTAATGAATTTTATACATTTCTGCATTAATATGACCTAAAGCATCATCAGATTTTCACACATATCCTAAAAGTAGATAAAGAGAACCCAGTTAAATAATGAGACAAAAATATTTTACTTGGTCATTTTTTTATTGAGGTAAATGATCCAATATTACATATTTGTGAGTGGCAAAAGTATGTGAACATTTGATTTCAGTATCTGGTGTGACCCCTTTTTGCAGCAATAACTGCAGCTAAACGTTTCCGTTAGCTGTTGATCATTCCTGCACATCGGCTTGGAGAAATTTTAGCCCATTCCTCGGTACAGAACAGCTTAAACTCGGATGTTTGTGGGTTTCCTTGCATGCACTGCTCACTTGAGGTACTTTTGCAACATCTCAATTGGATTAAGGTCAGGACTTTGACTTCCAAAACATGAACTTTGTTCTTCTTTAACCATTCTTTGGTAGAATGGATTGTGTGCTTAGGATCATTGTCTTGCTGTATGACCCAATTTCTGTTGAGATTCAGATCATGGACAGATGTCCTGACATTTTCTTTAGTATTTGCTGGTATAATTCCAAATTCATTGTTCCATCAATGATGGCAAGCCATCCTGGCCCAGATACAGCAAAACAGGCCCAAACCATGATACTACCACCACAGTGGGATAAGGTTCTTATGCTGGAATTCAGTGTTTCCCTTTCTGCAAACATAACATTTCTCGTTTAAAGAAAAAAAAGTTATATTTTGGTCTCATTTGTCCACAAGACATTTTTCCAATTGTCTTCTGGTTTGTCCTTTTGATCGTTAGCATACTGCAGATGAGCAACAATGTTCTTTTTGTAGAGCAGTGGCTTTCTCTTTGCAACCCTGCCGTGCACACCATTGCTGTTCAGTGTTCTCCTGATGATGGACTCAAGAACATTAACATTAGCCAATGCGAGAGAGTCCTTCAGTTGCTTAGAAGTTACCCTGGGGTCCTTTGTGACCTTGCTGATTATTACACACCTTGCTCTTGGAGTGATCTTAGTTGGTCTACCACTCCTGGGGAGGGTAACAATGATCTTCAATTTCCTCCATTTCTACACAATCTGTCTTACTGTAGATTGTTAAAGTCCAAACCCTTTAGAGATGTTTTTGTAACCTTTTCCAGCCTGATGAGCATCAACAACCCTTTTTCTGAGGCCCTCAGAAAACTCCTTTGTTCGTGCCATAATACACTTCCACTAACTTCTGTTGATTCTTTAATAGATCCCACTCACACCTGATTGTCATCCCATTGAAAACACCTGACTCTAATTTCACCTTCAAATTACCTGCTAATCCTAGAGTTTCACAAACGTTTGCCACTTACAGATATGTAATATTGGCAAATTTTCCTCAATAAATAAATGACCAAATAAAATATTTTTGTCTCAATTATTTAACCTATTTAATCTACTTTTTGGAAATATGTGAAAATCTGATGATGTTTTAGGTCATATTTATGCAGAAATGTATAACATGCTTAAGAGTTCACAAACTTTCAAGTACCACTGTATAGCGGCTGGTTGCATAGTGCATCTCTTTCCTTGCATGAAAAATCTTCAACTAGGCCTATGGTTAGACTCACTGGGAGCCACTTGCTTGCTGACAGCGTATATGCCTGGGTTAGTTATGTGTGTACCAGATATGGGAGATTATTAACAAGGCACTGTGGTTCTCTGTGGTGAACAGACAGTCTGCTGGATGCACTGGTGTATGATGGAACTAGCCAACCATATCTTGACATACTCCTCCCTGAGGAATATATGGGTCCCAATATGTACCGAGAGATTTTGGCACCCTTGTCCAGGTTACCTGTATTTGTGTATTAGGTACCTCAGAATGAAATACAGGTTAAGTGATGTAGCAGTCTAGGAAATGCTACTCAATGTAATATTCTTCTAGGTAACTCTTTTTGTATGCTCTGGAGTGGAAACATTTTGTAAACTATGTTCATCCAATCTTTTCATATCCAATTCCTAAAGAACTCACTTTCCTGCATTCAGTACTAGACTGTGAAATGCTGATACAGTTGGGAAGGGTTACAAAGAATGCTAGTTGTATAAGTAACTGCTATAAGATACATTTGTTTTCTGTTACTCGGAACCAGGGCAGATTTAGAGGCTCGTGAGGCTTGTCAGAGTCTCCAGGTAAAGATGGTTAAATGGTTAAAAAAATGCATTTATTTGATGGAAAATTGTATTTTTATACATCATTTACTTCATGGCATTATTGGATTATGTGCTTCAATGATATATTCGTAACCATGAGTTCAAGGGCTTAAAAAGTTCATATTAGTTTATTAATTTGCATTCCACACAGAATACATGTCCAAGCTTTAAAACAGAATACAAAACAAGCATTTTCCAGGTGTGTTTAAGGTGGATTATTTAGGGTTCCTAGTCTCCAAACAGGGGAACATCCTGTGTAGGGTACTACACAAAACCTTTAATGGCCTCCCCAGGGGGGCAACCAAAGAACACATAGAGGTTAGAACAGTGTACCATTTTTGTAACATGTGGTTTTTGATGACGGCCAAGTGGTTCTGAGCATAGGATTTTAAACGTACTATTTATATGAATTAAGCGATTAAAAAAGTTAAGTAATTACAACAGATACACTTATTATTTGTGCAATTTATTCTCGATTGGGGTGGCATGATGACGTGATGTTTAGCATAGCCGCATGACAGCGTGATGTTTTGAGCCTCATGCCTGGCGAAAGCAGTGTCGGTATGGAGTTTGCATATTCTTCCTGTGAAAGTGTGGGTTTCCTCTGGTTGCTCCAGTTTCCTTCCACAGTTCAAAGACATGCACAGAAGCTTACTGGCCCCTAGCTGTCAGTGTGTGTGGTGGTGGTTTTGTAGTTGCCGTCTGTGTCCTGCGATGGACTGGCGAGCTGCTCAGGGTGTACCCCTTCTTTGCCTGGAGTCAGCTGGGATGAGCTCCCTGTGACCCTAATAAAGGATATGGCATTTCAGCTCAGCAGGTTGTGGAAACAATATACCTGAATACAGTTTCTGA
>JBCNYH010000005.1:31175987-31180987 GCA_039654325.1 Tandanus tandanus | reverse complement strand
CAGTGAATAATTCTGCATCTTAACTGTCATTCAGATTTGTAAAAATGGGCGTGGCTTCCACAGAGATGTCACTCAGATTAGAATATGGGTGTGGCTTCTACAGAGATTTCACTCAGATAAAAAATGGGTGTGGCTTCTACAGAGATGACACACTGATGAAAAGATGGGCGTGGCTTCCACAGAGATTTCGCTCTGATTGAAAGATGGGCGTGGCTTCCAAAATTGTCACGTGGATTGAAAGATGGGCTTGGCTTCCACGGAGATGTCTCTCTAATTAAAAGATGGGCGTGGGGAGAGACTGAGCAAGAGAGAGAAAGAATAGTGAATGATGAGCTAAATGATGACTGTGTGATTAAAAATGGGCGGAGCTTGTGTATTTTCTGTGTGGTTGCTGGTGATAGTGTGTTGCACTGATGTGTGTGTGTGTTATTACTGATGTATTAACATGTTACAGCAGGATAATGAGCAGCCCCTCATCATTAATCCCACCATCTCTGATTTTTACGAATCCTTTATTCCTTCATGCGCGGTGTGAGCCGTGAAAAAGGCGAAAGCGATGAGAGCGGCATGGTGCGTTCACGTCGTCTCCACTCTCGCCGTCATTACTGAGATCTCTGAAGTTCTGCTGAAAGAAAGTTCTGGGACGAAAAAAAAATAACAGGGAAGAGGAAGAAGAAGAGTCGAGAGGCGACGTTTCTCACTTTGATGTGACATGAAGAGCTTCATCTTCCACTTTCATCAGGACCAGAGAGAGAGAGAGAGATTGGGAGAGAGAGAGATTGGGAGAGAGAGAGATTGGGAGAGAAAGAGAGGGAGGGAGAGAGAGATATTAGGAGAGAGAGAGAGTGAGAGAGAGAGAGAGAGAGAGAGAGAGAGAGAGATTGGTTAAAGAAAGTGCGAGAGTAAAAAAGGAAAAAGAGAAAGGTGGAAATAGAGATAAGATTAGTTCTTCAGAATATGTGGAGGTGGGAGAGAGACACAATGAGAGAATGAGAGATAAATAGAAACAAATATAGAGAAGAAGAGTGAGAGATTGAGAAGAAAGAGAGGGGAAAAGAGAGCGTGAGAAGAGAGAAAGAGAAAGAGACTGAAAGACAAACAGAGTGAATCAAAGGAGGGAAGAAATGAGAGAGACAGGGAGAACGAATGAATGTAAGAATTAGAGAAAAATAATGAAAGGACAGAGAGAGAGAGAGAGAGAGAGAGAGAGCAAGAGAACAAGGGACCGACTCAGACAGAAAAAGGGAGTGAGGGAATTGTGAGGAGGTGAGAAGATGAGAATAAGAGAGGGGCAAATGGTGAGAAGATTGGTTCATCAGAGAGAGAGGGAGAGAGAGAGAGAGGGAAGGAGAGGTGAAAATGGAGAATAGATGATGAGAATATGTGAAAGAAGGACAGATAGATGAAGGGGTGGAGATGAAGGAAGAGCAAAAGAAAGAGCGAGAGATAAAAAATGGCATGAGAGTGTGAGAGTGGGAGGAAAGAGGAAAATGGAGGAAAGATTGAACCATCAGACATCAAAGAGTCCACACACTGTTGCTTTAGTGTGTGTGTGTGTGTGTGTGTGTGTGTGTGTGTGTGTGCGTGCGCACACTGGTGGCAACGTGATGTGATAAAACTAAGCGAGGGAAGAAGTGGGTGGGGCAATGCAATAAAGTTTAATATGATGCTGGAGTTTATGCAAATGAGCAACACAGAAGCCACCAATAGTGATGCAGGAAGGAGGAGCTCAGAGCCTCTTTGTGCTACTTTGTTTGCTGGGTTTCGTCTCAGATGGAGGAGAAACAAATTGTTGCAATTCATCACTTTGTCGTCCTCTAAGAAACACCTCTGACACCCTGTGTGTGTGTGTGTGTGTGTGTGTGTGTGTGTGTGATTAATGTATTAATGGCAGTTCTTGCCTGTGGGGTTGCCAGGTATGTTTCAGACTGATCTGTTTAAAACAAGCTCTGGGGCGAAAGACAGATTAAAAAAAGGAAAGAACGAGAAAAAAAAATCAATATTGAAATATTCAAGAAAGAAAAAATCTTCGTTTTTCATATTTCTTTCTTCCTTCCTTTCTTTTCTTCTTTTTCTTCTTGTCAGGGAACGGCGGCGATGTGCACAACTTCAGGATAAAGATTTCCGAGCAGCAGCACATTTGCCTTCTTTAGCTGATTTGCGCCTCTGGAGGAAAAATTAATTTTTACATTAATGCTGTTTTTTCAGTTATTCATTTTCCGAACCGTTTAATCCTATTAGGGTCACAGGGAGGGTGGAGCCGACTCTGGGCGAGGGCGGGGTACACCCTGAACAGCTCACCAGTCCATCGCAGGGCCAACACACACAGCCATTCACACTCACTCTCACACCTAGGGGAGATTTGGAACAGCCAGTTAGCCTACTGTGCATGTCTTTGGACTGTTGGAGGAAACCAGCGTACTTGGAGGAAACCCACGCAAGCGCAGGGTGAACATGCACACTCCGCACAGAAATGCCCTGGCTGAGCCCGGGACTCGAACCCTGGACGTTCATGCTGGTAGGTGGACGTGCTACCTGCTACTATTATTCCACTGCAATATTACTTTATATGATAGTGAATGATGACCGCATTAACCCTTTGTGTACCTGTTCCTGCAGGTAGCATTCTGAGTTTATTAGTCCTTCGCTTGTTTTAGAGAACATTTATTCCGGTAGTTTTGGTGGATTTATCATCATTGGATTTTTACTCTGTCCCCAAATTCACCCCAAATCTACGATAGAGGAAAACGATGACGTCGACAAAGAGAAGTTAAAATTTTCACCAATCTAAATGTAAGAAAACGGAGGTTTATTGACTTTTCACACGGATAAACAGATCTGAACGCTACACCTCTACACCTCATGGTGGAGAACACCAGCGGGCCAATGGCTGATCAGGGCGGGGCAAGCAGGAAATCTTCCTTCTCCCTCTTTACCAGAGGAGATTCCTGATTTTTCTTGGTCGCCTGGAGCTCTGGGAAGGCTGCGCTCCTCCATCATCAGTGCACAAATCAGAACTGATCTTCCTCTTCATCCTCTTTCTCCACCCCTCCACCCCACCTCCTCCTCTTTTTTTCACTCCTCATCTTTCTGCTTCTTCTTCCATATCACTCAAATTATTTGCTCATCCTCCTCATCCTCTTCCTCCGCCCCTCCTTCACTCCTCTTCTTCTTCCATCTCAGTGCTCTCCGTTGTTCTTTTCTTCCCCTCCTCCTCTCTTCTTTACCTCATTATAAGAAGTTAGATGAAATCAGTGATTTGAATAAATATTTAACACCTTTAATCCAAAGGAAAAAAATAATGATGTTTTAATATTCATTGGATTAAGATCTTTTCAAAATGAGATTTTTGATTTACGGCTAATTTATCCACCTCTCCTTCTCTCCGTCTCTCCATCTCTCCGTATCCGCCTCTTCCTGTTCTCCTTCTCCTCGTCCCCTTCAGGTGAGTGTGAGGATGTTCCGTGTTTCTTCAGGCTTAAAGCGAGCGTGTTCATCCTGCTGGAGTGGGAGTGTGAGTTCTCCTCCTCACCATGTGTTATGGTTCTGTGGATGAATGACTCCGTTGTTTTCCAGGCATGTGCGAGAGCGAATGCGAGTGTTTGCGAGTGTGGTGTGAGTTATTTTACACACGTGCAGAACTAAAGTGTGGCATGCTTCATTCCTCACACCTTTAAACACGCTTGTGTTCTTCTTCAAACAGTAAAACCTGCTGATCCTGTGAATGAAATACCACCACACACACACACACACACACACACACACACACACACACACACACACACACACACACACACACACACTGTTTTCTCCCACAGTCCAAAACCATGCACAGTAAGCTGATTGTTCCAAATCACCCCTAGGTGTGAGTGTGAGTGTGAATGGCTGTATGTGTGTTGGTCCTACCATGGTCTCATGAGCTGTTCGGGGTCTACCCCGCTCTCGCCCAGTGTCGGCTGAGATAGGCTCCACCCTCCCCCGACCCTAGAGGGATTAAGCAGTTCAGAAAATGAATGAATGATGAATTTATTGATATATTTTACATTTAGGTGAATCAGAGTACATATGAAGCCACATGAGTACAGGGTTCCTACATTCTCCTTGAGGTTCTCCTTAAGGTTCTCCTTGTTGTTCTGGCTGGAGCTTGTCCTGCACCCAGGACATCGAATATTGATATTATATATGTTTAAAAGGGAAAAAGGTTGAAGTGAAGGTTGAGGCATGAAGTGTTCTTATCTTTGTAACAGGGTTCTTTAAGGAAACTTCAAAGGTTCTTTGTGGAGCATGTAAAGAACCAATAAGAGCCACCGATTTAATAGTGCATTGGGTAAAATTTGGGTTTTCACACTGAACCCTACTACACCTTCTATCCATGTCTGTGTTTATGAAGTTATTTATAACCCAATAATGATGCACTCAAACAACATAACGATTTGTTGATTATATTAGGGCGTGGCTCTGTTGCTTCTGCTGCAACCTGATTGACTGATTGGATAATCACATGACCGAGCAGGTGTACAGATGGTACTAATGAAGCGGCTCGAAGGATGAACTTGAGAAGATATATTTTTTTCACATTGAACTTCAGCTAATTGGCCAACACAAGCTTGATAAACCAGTGCCAGCTTAAACACTGCACACACACACACACACACACACACACACACACACACACACACACACACACACACACACGCCTGGCATTGTCTCCACACGCTCCGACTCTGTTGTTTCATCTGGATTCTGAAACGCCGGAGCTGAAGCGATTCTTTTTGACAGCGCTCTGATCCAAACAAACACTGACGCGCTTTGTCTTTCTGTGAACTCTTTTGTGGTTCATGTCGGCTGGAGGTGTGAAATCTGGACAAAATCTAGGCGTGCGCACACACACGTTCACACACACACACACACACACACACACACACACACACACACACACACACACACACCCACGCACACACACAGCTCCGAGGCGTGGGTAGACGTATCTCTCCAGTGTC
>JBCNYH010000005.1:30942059-30954090 GCA_039654325.1 Tandanus tandanus | reverse complement strand
CACCACAGACAGTGAGAGACATGGCTGGCATTTGATAACCCAGTTAGCTGCACTGGGGGGGACAGCAGTGACAACCCTCTGATAGTGGGGCTTGAACCCCTGACCTTGGGATCAGTAATCCAGCCCCCTACCACCAGGCCACCACTGCCCCTGTTTCCTTTTATTTCACTTTTATTTTGTTTTTGCTTGTTTTTCACTCATCGTTTTCTCTCTCAGTCCATCCAGCTGTTGCTTCAGAGTCAGCGCCGCTACACGTTCGAGTTCGATCAGATGGACCACCTCCTCTCCGTCACTCTGCCCAGCATGGTGAAACACAGCCTGCAGACTGCGCTCTCTATCGGCTACTACCGCAACACCTACACACCCCCTGATGGCTCCACCCACTCCATCGTTCAGGATCACGCCCACGACGGCCGACTCCTGCAGACGCTGTATCTCGGGTCGGGGAGGCGTGTCGTGTACAGATACGGTCGAGCAGCGCGGCTCAGCGAGGTCCTCTACGATTCCACGGTGGTTAGCTTCACCTACGACGAGGCGTCGGGGGCATTAAAGACCATCCACCTGATGCAGGAAGGCTTCGTGTGTACCATACGATACAGGCAGACAGGTGAGCGCAAAGCATTATTAATATGTATGCAAATTTATCAATATTTAATATTTATTCATAACAATCGACAAAAAAACGTGTAGCGTAATAAAAAAATTAGCTAAAGGTTTTTATTGGCATAATGTAGCATACTTTTCTTATGTTCCCGTGAAGTGTATACTAAAATAATTATTCACCTCAGGCTGAGTGAATATCAGGGTATATTCTATGCAGCGTTATTCTCCTCGCCTTCATCCAATAATTGTAAGTTATTTTATAACGTCGGATAAACACACGAGTCCAATATAATCCGCTAAGATGTGAAAGTTTAAAAATAAACACCATTAACTGCTTATATTTTTCAGGATTTATGTAATTAGAGCGAGCAGGTTCCAGCTAATATTTCACCGTTCACTCAAGCTAGCGTCCAGTGCTAGTTTTGAACCACATTAGTGATTTTTATCAGTGAAAAATTGATTAAAGTTTACATAAAATAAAGAGATTAAGGGAACAGAAATGCACCTAATGAGAATAAGAAGCTTCCAGAAAATTCCACAAATCACTCATGCTAGCTGGAGCTGCTAGCGTCGGTTTATTTTAGCCACATTAGCATTTTGAGGGTGTAATATTCCGTGGTGCCGCGCGTTCCTTCATATTCCCCGTGTGTCCGAGACGAGCACTGATTTAGGGGCCACATAACTTTTCATTAGTGCGTAAAACAGAAAATCTGTTCCTGGATCCCGCGTGCTGACATTAGCAACATCGACGAGTAGCAAAGCGACAGATGATGAATCATCAAAATTGCTAATGAGTGTAATAATTTCTTTATTTTCTCCATTTCATGCAAATTTGAATTTGAGTTAGTAATACACAACATGGAGCGGCAGCTAAAAATCTACGTTTGCTGAGGTGGACAAACTGCCGTAGGAATTATTCATGCTAGCTGGTTACATAGCCATAGATTTTGTTAACTGTTAGCCGTGTTAGCACTTTTTTGGAGGTAATATCCCTTTATGCTGTCAGATAGGACAGGACCAGACGCTTCTTCAGACGCGGTGTTTTATAATACAGAGGGAATATCATTACCGTGGCGTTGTGCAAGCTCCGTGCTAATCTCTGAAACTGATGGTTTTTTGATCTGATCCCGCCCTCCCTTTCAGATTTGATTACCGTATTTTTCTTCTCTGCAGGTCCGCTGGTGGGAAGGCAGATCTACCGTTTTAGCGAGGAGGGTTTGGTGAACGCACGCTTCGACTACAGCTACAACAACTTCCGCGTCACTAGCATGCAGGCTATGATCAATGAGACGCCGCTTCCCATCGACCTCTACCGCTACGTGGACGTGTCGGGACGTATCGAGCAGTTCGGCAAGTTCAGCGTGATCAGCTACGACCTGAACCAAGTGATTACCACGCACGCTATGAAACACACCAAGATCTACAACGCTAACGGACAGCTCATCGAGGTCCAGTACGAGATCCTGAAGTCCATAGCCTTCTGGATGACTCTGCAGTACGACGGCGCCGGACGCGTCAGTGCATGTGACGTCCGTGTGGGTGTTGACGCTAATATTACGCGACATGCTTATCGATATGACGCCGACAGCCAGCTAGCATCGGTTTTAGTTGACGACCGTCCCATGTGGCGCTACGGCTATGACCTGAATGGAAACATAAACCTGCTGAGTCATGGGGATGTCAACGTTAACGGACGGCTAACGCCGATACGCTATGATCTCAGAGATCGCATCACGCGCCTCGGAGATGTCCAGTACCGCGTAGATGAAGACGGATTCCTGCGATCGCGTGGCACTCTTGTGTTCCGTTACAGCGCTAACGGCCACCTGCAGGGGGCGTTGGATAGGCAAACAGGCCGGCACGTTTCGTATCGATACGATGGGCTCGGAAGACGCGTGTTCACCCAAACAAGCGACGGGACGCGGGTTCAGTTTTTCTATGCTGATCTGACCGAACCAACGCGTGTCACTCATCTTTACGATCACAGCGCTTCGGCGATTACATCACTCTACTATGATCTGCAGAGTCACCTGATTGCCATGGAGATGAGCAGCGGCGAGGAGTTCTACCTGGCGTGCGACGTGGCAGGGACGCCACTCGCCGTCTTCAGTAGCCGTGGCACCGTGATCAAAGAGATCCGCTACACGCCGTACGGAGACATCTACCGGGACTCGAACCCCGCCTTCATGCTGCCGTTCGGGTTCCACGGAGGGCTCTATGACCCCCTTACGCGGCTCGTCCGTATCGGGCACCGTGACTATGACACAGTCGCTGGGAGATGGACGACACCCAATCACGAGCTGTGGGCGGAGATGAGCGAAGATCCCAAACCGTTCAACCTGTACACGTTCAAGAAGAACAATCCGCTGGGCAGCGTGCAAGATGTCACCAAGTTCACCACAGGTGAGGGGTGAAGGGGGCAAATCCCTGTTTCCTAAAACCCCGTCGTTGTTCTTCAGGGGTGTCTTTAGGAGTTCTCTGCTGGTTGCCATGGTTTCCACGTTAGCTAGTTAGTCTGTTAATCTGTAGTTCTGTACTTAGCTTTACTTCTAAATTAAAATGAAAATTAAAATGTGTGTGTGTGTGTGTGTGTGTGTGTGCAGATGTCAGCAGCTGGCTGCAGCTGTTTGGCTTCCAGCTCCATAACGTTGTTCCCGGCTTCCCCACGTTGCCCGTGGAGAAAACCCAACACACTTATGAGATGATGAACACACAGGCACGAACACACAGCTGGGAACCAAGCAAGGTATGATGGGAATTATGCAAATGAGTAGAAAACAATGTAATAGAATTATACATTATATTTTTAATGCGCCCCCCTCCTTCTCCAGGTTGTCCTGGGGGTTCAGTGTGAGCTTCAGAGGCGTCTCCGGAGCTTCATCTCATTGGATCGCCTTCCCATGAGCTCAGCCAATGGGAAGCCAGGAAGCAGGCATAAGCTCCGCCCTCGCTTCTCTGCCCTCTCTTCCATCTTTGGTAAAGGTGTGAAGTTTGCTGTCCACGAAGGTGTCGTTGCAACAGAGATAGTGGGAGTGGCTAGTGAGGATGGGCGTCGCGTGGCCTCGCTTCTGAAAGGTGCCGTTTACTTGAGCGATCTCCACTTCACCGTCGCTGGCCGTGACACGCACTACTTCTGCAAGGCTAGCTCACTCGAGGCAGACCTGGCCGTGGTTGGAGTCGGGGGCGGAGCCAGAGTGCTGGAAAATGGCGTTAATGTATCGGTCTCACAAATGAGCGCAGTGATGGGTGGAGAAACGCGGCGGTTTGCAGAAATCGTCCTCCAGCAGGGGGCGCTGAGCCTGCACGTGCGGTACGGAGCAACGCCGGATGAGGAACGGGTAAGAGTGATCGAGTCGGCACGAGCGAGGGCTGTGCGAGGGGTGTGGCTAATGGAGCAGAGACGGGTGCGGGAGGGAGAAGGCGGAGTCAAAGCATGGACGGAGAAAGAGAAGGAGGAGCTTCTTTCAGAGGGTCGTGTCACCGGTTACGACGGGTTTTACATCCTTCCTGTCGAACAGCATCCGGAACTCGCTGATAGTCCGTTTAACGTACAGCTAATCAGACAGACTGACGCCGGGCGTAGGTAACACACACACACACACACACACACACACCTTCACACAAACACCAGTTTCCAGGATGTTGCCAAGACAAAATCCAGAAAGACTTCTTTGACTCTGGAATGTGATCACATGATGTAAAATTACGTTATTTAAGGAAGTGCCCAGTTTGCAAGCTTTACATTTATTCTTTTTGTGTTAATGTTTTAATTGTGACGCAAAAAGCCTTCTGTTTTCACCCAAAAGGCGTCTGATTTTCGTTATTCTCCGCGGTGAAAAGACAAGAAAACGGCCCTTGTCCATTTTCGGAACATCCAGCAGACTCTTTCCGTGAGTGATGAGTGCTACTTTACATACTCGGAGCTCGGAGGGTGAAATGCTGATCGATCGTTACGGAAATTCTGATAAAAATTCAACGAAGAGAACTAAACCCTCAGCTTCGGAAAACAAGAGGAGAAAAAAAAACAACATTGTCTTTTAACTTTCTTGGATTCAAACGCCTTTTATTGGACACCTCGGACTGGAACCGTCACCTATCACGCATCACGCATCCTGCACGGCCCGGCGGCATCCCCTCACTTCAGTGGCCTTCTAGAATCACCTGTTTAAGTGGAATTCCTCAATCTTCAGTTTCAACAGCGTTCCGGATTCATGCACTTAAAAGGAATTACAAAATCGTATAGTTGCATCACAATCTGGGATCTCTTGGGGGGAGGGGTCCGGGGGGTTCTTTTTGTTTTATGTTTTGTTTTTAATTTCACTGAGGAGTCTGATGTTTAAATTGCACTCCAGGATGTTTTATTTTTTACTTAGTAAACGTCATTCCGCCGATTTTTAGTTTAAGTGGAATTCCCGAATCTGCTCTTTAAACGGCATTCCGGAATCCTGTTTTTATCTTTTCTTCTGTTTGAATGGAGGATAAAATCAGTTTTAATACACACGTGGTACAGTATGCTTTTGTGGTTTCCAAAATGGGCAACGTTCCACAGAATTCCTTTTAATTGGCATTCTGGAATTATATCCGGAATCTCAAGCTTAAGTGGAGTTTCTCAAACGTCCTGTTCAAACGGCTTCCAGGATTCATGTTGCTTGAGTTTGTAAGGAATACTGGTGCGTTCGGTTACTGAAGCCCTTAGTTAAAATTTCCAGCGGAAATTCGGAAAAGCAGAATTCCGGAATGTTTGGTTGTCATGTTCTGTTAAAGTGCTGAAGTGTTCTGTTTAAAGGGAATTTCCAGTACACCTCCCGCAAAAAATTGGGAATTCTGGAATCTCTGGTTTAAATTGTGTTTCTGGAATCTTGCATTTTTAAAGGGCATTCCGGAATCGTCTGCTTCACCGGCGTTCCGGAATCTTCTTTTCGGACGTCGTGCTGGATTTTTTTCCGTTGGACTGGCATGCTGACCGTGTTTCCGGACTCTGATCGTGTGCCTAATCTGCAAACATCTTGCGCTTTTTTTTCCACCGCAAAAGAACCGGATTTTAGCCGGCAAACTCGGCCTGGTTCCAACTCCCGGAAAAACTGCAGGACTGGAACCACGGAACCAATCGCATCACCTCACAGACTAGGTGAGGCGGGGTCATTGTGCTGCCATGACAACCGTCCAGAACAAAGCCACCCACCTTGTGAACAGGATTCCGAAAGGAGCAGAGAGGGATGTTTTGAGGATTATTTTTCGGGGTAAAACGGATGACGCTCTCGACAGCAAGCTGAACACGACTGACTATCCGACCATCGTTGCTATTGCTGAGAAAAACTTCGTTTGAGCAGCTATACGTTCAAAATAAAACCAATCACGTGTCGACGTTGTTTATCTCTGTGCTGTGTATAGAAGCTGAATGCTCAGATGGTAAAATGTGTTCTCTAATCCAGAAGTAAAACAAGATATCATCTTAAACTAACCATGTGACCCTTCACAGTTGTTCTTATTATTGTTTTTCACAAGTTATTTCGTAACTACGTCATTTTACACGTTTGCTCTGAAACTTGGGGAAATACGGTCGAAAAGGGGGACTTGGAGCCCATGTGGGTTTAGCACTCACAGAATGTTTCATTAAGAATGAGGTGATAATATTTAAAAATATATCATGGTACTGGGGCTGGTCGGAATAATTCGTTTATCCGTTCGTATCGGTAATATTCCTGATCCCTGTTTCACCGACTCAACGACCAAGTTCATTCTTTCATTCTTTCATTCTTTCATTCTTTCATTCATTCTTTCATTCTTTCATTCTTTCATTCATTCATTCTCTAATCCGCTTAATCCTAATGAGGGTCGCGGGGAGGCTGGCGCCCATTTCAGTCGACTCTGGGCGAAGGCGGGGTCCACCCTGAACAACTCGCCAGACCATCGCAGGACCAACACACACAACCATTCACACTCACATTCACACTCACATTCACACTCACACTCACATTCACACTCACACTCACACTCACATTCACACTCACACTCACATTCACACTCACACTCACTCACTCTCACATTCACACTCACACTCACACACTCACATTCACACTCACTCACATTCACACTCACTCACACTCACACACACTCACATTCACACTCACACACTCACATTCACACTCACACTCACTCACACTCACATTCACACTCACATTCACACTCACTCACACTCACACTCACATTCACACTCACATTCACACTCACACTCACACTCACATTCACACTCACACTCACATTCACACTCACATTCACACTCACACTCACACTCACACTCACATTCACACTCACATTCACACTCACTCACACTCACATTCACACTCACATTCACACTCACACTCACATTCACACTCACACACTCACATTCACACTCACACTCACTCACATTCACACTCACACTCACACTCACATTCACACTCACATTCACTCACACTCACATTCACACTCACACTCACATTCACACTCACATTCACACTCACACTCACACACTCACATTCACACTCACACTCACACTCACATTCACACTCACATTCACACTCACACTCACACGTAGGGGCGATTTGGAACCGCCAATTAGTCGACTCTGCAATTAGCCTTAGCACTGTGGTTTTTGAGGACCCAGAAAGAAAGCAGGCGATTGTTGCTAATTATCCGTCTAACCATTTCCTGTAGCATTTATGCTCTAGAGTCGTGTTGAAGCTAGAGCCAATCCCCGCTGAGTTCAGGTGAGGGGGCGGGGCTACACCCTGTACAAGCCACTTGTCTAGTACAGGACTGACACCCACATAGATAACCATTCACACTCATATTTACACGTCTGGGGGATTTTGAGTTAACTGCTCACCTAATGTACAAGTAATCAGACTGCGAGAGAAAACCGGAGTACCCAGAGGAAACCCTACTTGTATGTGCACCATCTGATACATCATTGTGGCTTATTAAAGACTACATGTTATTATTATCGTTACTGTAAACACGGATAGATTGAACTGCGTTTACCAAAATGCGAACGTGTTATTGTTTTATTTTGTTTGTTTATAAAACAATGCATATTTAAAAGAATGTAAAATGGCGGGCCAGCCCTCAATCTTAATCATGCACATAAACCAAAAAAAAGACCTAAAGGAAAATTCTGAATCGTCTGTGAAATGTAAAAAGCCTCCACCAGGGAGCGCTGTGGTGTCTCACGTTGGTTTGAGCGAAATACTGAAACGAAACAGACTGAGTTGAATGTAGTCGGAAACACAGCGATAAAGATTCTGATGATAAACAGAGACACCTTTATATTACAATCTGAGGACCTGTTCACGTGTTTACTGGGGTGTGGTTTTCTTTCCTGCTCGAGGAGAAACGAATCTTTTAACTAATTAGTGAAATCAAAGCGTCAGTAGTTCAGTAGAAGAGAACTTGTTTTTGATAATTGTCTAAAGTGCTTTTTTTTTTACTATTTAGAGAAAGAAATGTGGACATTTTGTGCCTTTTTCAGTGATAGTGGGGGAAACAAGAGCAAGAACAAATCATGCATTACACGCGCACACACACACGCACGCACACACGCACACACACACACACACACACAGGCAGAGTGTATATCAGTGTTAATTGTATGTTTTTTAAGCAGTAATCAAGAAAAGCAGCACTTATACCTTTGATACTGAAGCGGTCCCCACAACGCCACTTTAACCGGAACGGGTGTTTAATTTCAGTAATTAATTTTTAGAATTTCTTGTTTTTTTTCCTTTTAGCCATTCAGATCACTCGCAAAAACACAATCGATGACATCACTGGTGAGGTTTACGTTCACAGTGTGCAGGAGTTCTGTTGGCGTAACTACTGGAACAATCCGTGTAACTGTTAGATCCGTGTGATATTTGGTACAGTCATATATTATAAATTTAAAAAGGGGGCGTGTTATAATTGACGTTATCACGAGAGTATAATCACTGAAGTGTTTTTAAAGGCCGTGAGCGTTCCCAAGCGTTCTTCACTTTTTTTGTTTGTTTGTTTCAGAAGAGGAGAAATTCACATTTGAACCCTTTTGGCCGTCGGGATTTCTGATAAATAAATCCGTCTCACTCTGTTCGGTTTGTGTGTTTCTTTTGAAAAGTTTTTAAGCAATCATACAGTTACAGAGATGATGTTCGGGGACGTTGATTATATCCAATATTTTGAAAAATATATATATATTACAGTTGTATTGCTTTGAAGAATAAAATTAGTTGTACTTGAAAAGGCTTATTTCTGTCTTGACTCGTATCAGAATGATCTTTAAACCTGTTTCAGAGAAAAAAAAAAAATTGAAAAAAATTTTTACTGTAAAAAAATCATTTTATTTCACTTACTTACTTAACGTATCGTTTACAAAAAGTACTTTTTCCTGGATTTATTTAAAAACACTCTGTACATGTTTTCATGGATCAAATTTCATTCAACATTAAACTACTGAAGTTATATTTTAATAGCAATTTAATTTTTTATTTATTTTTAAAGATGTGACCCGTGTGTGAGATGATGTCGACGTGCCTCCTGTTAAAGTTTCCATTCAGTTCCAGGTGGATTAAATAAAGATGAAGTACAGCGGAGTCTCTGGGAAGTGAAATGGAATCGGATCCACGACGTCTTTCTGAAACCGTTAGTTTCCTCCTGTACGCGAGTGCTAATGACCCCCTGCACCGGCCGCCATCATATTAATAACATCCCCATCTTTTTATTTCTCTTGAAATTGTTTCCCTTCTTCTGTTCCTGTTATTTTCTTAGAAAATAAGTAAATAAGACCTTTAGAGAATAGAGATAAATACAAACTGAACTGTTTCCAGCTGCAGAAAAATGAGAAGTTCAACATAAAAGAGTGAAAATGTCTGTTTTTTTTGTGTGTGTTTTTTTTTTGATGATTTTAAGATGAAGAGATTTAAAAAATGACCCCCACCCAAAAAAAAAAAAACGGAATTTATTTCCAACTGTGTGTAAGTATCTCTATCACTTCTTGGCTGTTTCTGTCAGCACGTCTTGGAAATCATCTGAGAACAAAATGACAGTAAATGTAAAGATGAAAAAGCAGCGTGGAAGTAATAAAACGCTGACGGATTCCTAAAAACATTATTTAAGTAAAAAAAAACACAGAAAAAGAAATGAATGTTGACAGCGATGACCTCATGAGTTTGTGTGGTTCTATATTAGATATTAATAGGGGATGTGTTTCCGGGGTGGAAGAACAGGTTGCTTGCGTTGTCCTTGATTGATTACAGGAAAACACAGTGGCGTGGCGATGCCCTGGTTGGGCTGCTGGTACACCGCCAGAAGGTTCTGGATATTCCGGAAGAGTCGCTCTTTCACGCCGGGAGCCGTCTGCACAAAACAGAGCATGGATGATAAAAGTGTAAGTCTCCTTCGGATTGATGTTTGTGTGAGAGATCAGAGCCGGTCGTAGCGCGGGATTAGCCTTTTTTCTTTTGTACAAAGTTAACGGTGCAGTGACAGAAGAGACTGATGTCTGGATGAAGTGGATTTGAAACAATATAATATGTATTGTATGTCTGTCATGGTGTAAATAGGTCAGGTGACCTTGTTGTAAAAATGTGGTACCATTCACATGGGATTAGAAGGAAGTCTGGTGGGTTTAACGTAAAGCAGTCGTAGGACCCTCGTAAGGAAACGATCCTGAGCGAATCAGATGACCTGTATGAAATTCGTAAGTTTATCATAACACGGCTGTAGGACCCACAACAAGGGTCTACGGCGCCGTTTCCTGTCACTAAACAGGTGAGTTTTGTACGACACGCCGACACCTGTCCGAGGAATTCACCCAGTATTTTGTCCTGGACCTGTTGTACACAAGTTGTGTGATGACTCCGACGGGGGCTTTACTAAAGAATTCAATAAACAAAAGAAATAAAAAATTTCATTGTCTGATTTAACGACACGCGGCGTAGAAACAGTGTGTTATAAACAAACAACAGAACACTGAATGCCATGACTGTCCAATCAGAATTGAGTATTTGAACAAGCTGCATAATAATAATTGATATTATCTTCGTATTATTATCATATTATGTTGAAGTTTCTATGTTGAAGTGTATGTTTTTGATTAATTTGTAACTGGGGCCAAGTTTTATATTTCTGTTTAATAACTGACGTGAATTGATTGACGTGGTATTTATAGGTGCACAATGAAGGCATCACAACCCGGTGAAAGGGCTCCCGAGTGCCATAGCGACGAGGTGCACAATTATCAACCTGGAGATCGCGATTACGAATCCAGCCAGAAGCTGATTGGCTGAGCTCTCATGAGAGGGATGATATACGCTCACCTCCCTGTTGCTTAGAATAGTCGCCATCCAATCATGTGCGTCTGTGAGGTCATTCGTTAAGAAAGGGTGGATAGAGCTTTCCCCTCCAAGTGTTACGTCCCTCAATGGTTGGCGCTGGTCATATGTGATAAAAATGTAAAAAAGAAAAATGGGGAAAATCCAAATAACCAATTGGAATGTCAGCATGTGGTCATGTGACTACACCAACATGTGGACTTTCACGGTATCTGAAAGTCTCACACACACTAATGTAATGATAATACACTCCGTGTAGCGAGATATTCTTTAATGTCAGTGCAGAACACAGTCCGGACCGTTCTTCTTGTCCCCTGTGAAACCACCCGGATGATATTCCACCGGGTGCCTTGTTCCGATTAATCAAACCTAATAAACGTCTCATGAATTATTATCTAGCTAACGACCTTGATAAATGGCCTACATGCTAATAAGATTAATGACACCCTCTTTCTAAAAAAACATCTGCAGCACCAGGTTCGACTCTTTATGGAACCTAAAGAACTCAAAGAATTTCAGACAGTTCTAGTCTCTCTTCCTCTCGAAAAGGGAAAAACCCGACTCACTCAGACACTCACTGAAAGGTGTGAAAACTCTACAGAGTACATTTTATCTCGTACCTCTGTTTTCCACACTTTGCCTTCAAGATGGAACAGCCTGTAGGTGAACACGTGCTGATCGCACCTGTAATGAAAAACAACAGCACATTTCAGCTCGGTACTCAGATACAGGCTTACACACATGTACATGCAGTCAGTAATGAAAAAGGATGATGGAGAAGTCGTCCAACCATCTGAGAAGTGTCATTTCTTCACAACCTGTTTCATAAATACACTCAGAAGCACACATTCGTACCATAGAATTGCTTTCACTGTGGCAGTAGTCTTGGATTATATATGTTCCTTTTAGGTGCTAAAAAGTTATCTTGAAGTCCAACAATTAGCTCTCAGATGTACTGTGTAGATGAGCACTGTGTGTAGTACTGTGTAGGTGTGCACTGTGTGGAGTACTGTGTAGGTGTGCACTGTGTGTAGTACTGTGTAGATGTGCACTGTGTGTAGTACTGTGTAGGTGTGCACTGT
>JBCNYH010000005.1:30883643-30894286 GCA_039654325.1 Tandanus tandanus | reverse complement strand
CGCCCCCGAGTGCCCCCCACACCATCACTACTCCGCCCCCATGTACCCCCCACACCATCACTACTCCGCCCCCGAGTGCCCCCCACACCATCACTACTCCGCCCCCGAGTGCCCCACACCATCACTACTCCGCCCCGGGTGCCCCGACTTCCTGATTGACCCCAATTGGTCCCTATGCACCTTGTTACTCTCCCCATGTGCCCAACACTGTCCCCAAGTTCTCCTCGTTCTTTCCTCCTTACGGTTCCCTTTACTTAAACCCTTTACTACTTTGCATTACAGTAAAAATGTAAACAGGTTTAGATAAAACAATTAAACTGCCAGCTCTCAGTGGATCGACTTCAAACCCAGACTTACAATTTAACTGAAATAGAAAAGTTGTGCTTGAGTTCTTAGTTCAGTGACGACACACTGTGTCCTTACAGATTGCCAGATGTTACCTAGTTCGGTACTTACCTACAAGAGCGGTCCTATTAGCATGTGATCATCATCATAATCAATTTAATAATCAATCCCTTTAAAACCTGCACTGACGCAGAAGTTCGGAACATCAGCTCGAGGCTGCAGCAAACGCAACTGATCTCCTTCCGCTACCATACACCACGCAGAAGCACGAAAGAGGAAGCGCGCACCCGGTAATCGGCTGCCGACTGACCGCTGCTGCCTTTGTGTGCTGCTTGTTTCCCTGGTAACAGCTGTGAGCAGACGTCATTGGTGTTCAGTTAAAAACATCAGCAGGCGAATTGCGAGAGACGGAGAAGCTCCAAAAGTCAAGAGGGGAAAAATCCACAAGCTTGGAATTCCTTTCATTTCCATAAAACTCAAATCTCTTCGTGTTCCACAACTTTCGGGTTCAAAATCAAAAACTGAAATTTCAAACAAAACTAAATGAATTCCTTTTCATCCCATAACTTTGGAATCCCTTTATATTCAACAAGAGATCTGGAACTGTTAATGCTGCAAAAAAAAACCTTGAAAATGCATTAAGTTGCACAAAATGTGGAAATTTTAGTGTTTCAAAAATCTGAATTTTTCTCACATTCCACAAATATGAAATTCCTTAACGTTCCATGAATTCGAAGTTCCTTTACGATTCTGTGAATATTTAGAATTTCCTTTCATTCCACGAATGTGAAAAATGTAATTCATCACTGAAAACAGCCAACGTCGCCACACATCAGATGGGAAAACTGAACACCGCGCGCTGTCCTCTATCACCTACTGTTCCGTGGGAAGGAAGTCCGCGATCCATTGGGACAAATGACAGGAAGAGATTCCCAGTCTTCCCTTCTAACAACACGGAATATATTGGAAACATTAAACAGTAAACCTCGCCCTGGTCCTTGAGTCGCTGTTTTTGGTATAGCTGTCTCTCAGCTGAAGTTCAGGTCTAGGGAGCGGAACATTGTGCATCCCACGACTGTGAGAAATCCGCGTTTGGAATTTCAGTGATAAAAAAATTCATGGAGTGCCGAATGACTAAATATAAAAAAGCCAAAATAGGAGAAAGTTTCTTGGGCCACTTCCTCTTTTCCTGCTCCGTTTCCTCTTTTTATCTCATTCTGGAAAAACGGAAACTCAAAGGCGACAGGAGCAAAAACACGAGTTCCCAAACTTCCACTTTCTGAACCAGAACAAGAAACTCCATCCAAAGTCCTGCCTTACCGACTGCACACACACACACACACACACACACCCCACAGGGACACAAATCGCAGGTGTGCAGTTGATCAGGTGACTGAAGAGGAAAAAATAAATAAACAATAAAAGACAGAGCATGAAGTGTGTGTGTAAAATATTAAGAGTCAGCATTAACGAAAGAGACAGCAGCGAGGGTTCCATAAGCACAAGAAGGTCCCTGTGTGTGTGTGTGTGTGTGTGTGTGTGTGTGTGTGTGTGTGTGGTCTCAAACACTGCGCTGACACAGCATGTCAGTTCTGTTTGCTTACACGCATGTACGAGTACGGCTTCGCTCATGGAACGCTGGTTTTTTTGAGTTTCGGTGTTCGTACACCCTCTACATCCATCACTCTGGATGGGATTTAGGATTCACACACAATACTACCAGCAGACTGATCAACTTTCAATCTGATCCACATTCATGTGTCCCAAAGTTCTGTGCTTTCCAAAACCCTTTGTGCAGTTGGACGCCATGAAACTCACAAACATTTGTGAGCAGAGTGAAGCCTTCCAATTTTACTGTACAGTCAGGCCATAAAACCTGTGTCCGATTCTAAGGGACGGTTTTAACCATCTAACCGCATGATTTACATCTTGTTTTATTTAACGTGAAACTTTAGACTAGGTGTCCCAATTTGTGGTTCCATTTGCAAAGCCACACACGTAAAAACCAGCTTGTTGCAGTTGACGCTCGATCACATGACTGCTGTAGTTAGAAGGCTTTTCTCTTAAAGAGACGGCGTCCCATTTTTTATTTATTTGTTTGTTTGTTTACAGTGTGACGTGAAATGTATTATTCTCTGATTTCTCTCTGATTTGACTTCCATCCAAATTTGAGTGTTCATGTCAGATTTCTTAAATCACATTTTTACAACTCGTTAAAAAAAAAAAAGCCTCCCCGCGTCCCTAATTAGGAATAAGCGGTTCAGAAAATGAATGAATGAATGAATGAATGAATATTGTAGTCACATGATCAAAAAAGTGGTTCCCAAATATGGCGTACATAATGTCCGAGTCTATATTCTACCGGATATGGGCGAGGAGTTCCAAATGACCTATTCAGTGTTGCCTTCCAATCACGTGACCACCACCAACCAGGAAGTAGCAACGGAAAGCATGTGCTCCCTCCAAGACACATGATATCAGCCTGCCACCCAGATGTTTTTTGGAATGCTGCACATGTTCTGAATATTCAGGGGCTGTCCTGTAGCCTTCCCGCCATCTGATCCAACTAACCACCAGGGGGGTGATCAGTTGACAGCTCTGCTCCTCTCTTCACCCGAGTGTTCAAGAAATACGGCCTCAGATGGGATGACTGCATGCCTAGGTCTCTGCCTTTGCCTGCTATCCAGCTGCCACAGCATCCAACGCCAACGCCCTGCGAGTGGTGGGCCCACGCAGTGGTGGCACCATGTTGTCCATTAGGGCTATGCCCGACTGGCCGAGGCCTGGCCATCAGACATTCTCCGGCCATCTCCCTTCCTGGGTCTATCTCCAGAGGGGTGCCCTGGCTGAGGTTCTTTTTTTTTCAAACTGAAACATGAATTGCGCTTAGCCTGACCCCTCTGCTGAGACCAATTTGCCCTGGGAGAGGGGCGCTGACCCCCGACAACAAAGCTCCCAGGATCACAGGGGCTCACAATCCCATCCATGGTGGCAATTCTCCAGGCTGAGTCGGTAAAGACCAGACCAGACCAGTGGAGGCTTGAGAAAAAGTTTAAAAAGTTACGCTCAGACTTTCAAGCATTAAATTACGGCAACACCAACAGGACAAAAACTCTATAAACAACAACAACAACAAAAAAAAAAACACAATATATACCACACCAGCAGGGGGAGCTGTGCATTTTAGGAGCAGCACAAATAAAGTGCAAACGCCAGACACTTGTTCTGCTTCCCGCACAAACTCCATATAGTTGCGTGTATGAGTGTGTTGGCAATGCAGTAGACAGATGAGTTCTTCAGGATGAACCCGGACACTACCCAGAGTCGGATAAAGTGGATCAGCACATGGACGGATGGAGTGCAGGAGGACGCACACACTGAAGATCCATATTTGTGTTTACGGCTTACAAGCTGCTACTGTACAGCAAGCAAGATCCTCCCACGGGGCGGAGCAAAGACCTTGTAGGGAGAAATGAGCAAACACCAGACTGGGCCAGCAGGAAAACTAAAGACGAGCTATTACACTGTTATTATTTTCCTAGACAGTGCAGACAGAAACTCTCTGTATTTCTTTATGAAAGGTTACAAGGTGATGTAATAAAAGTGAAAGCAGGTTAACCTTTGTCATTATTATTATTGTTATTATTGTTGTTATTGTTCTTTTGAAACACTCACTCTCCTCTGGTAGATCAGCTGTTTCATCCCAGGTTAAGATCAGAGGCACATCATCATCCCTGTCAGACATCCTGCAGTCAGCTTCCTGTCTTTAAACCTTCAGCTTCCTGTCTTTAAACCTGATCTATCTGAACCACCAGGCCACAGCTGTAGACTCACACATCTGCTCACATCTGCTCACTCTCTCCACCACCTACACAAAGCACCCTGCAGTCAATCTCAGCATGTTATTTACCCTCTCAAACTTAACCTCGATTCACTTCTTTTTTTTTTTTTCTTTCCTGTGAAAGGTGAACCCCGTCAGCGGTCTAAACCCGCCCCTACACACTTCCACACACACTTCCACACTTCACCTCGAATTCATGCTCAAACTCCACTCGAGAGCACAAAATGAAACCAAAAACACTCTCCGGACATGCTAGCCAGCTAACTTCAATAACATAAAGACTGCGGCGGTGTCCGGTGATCAGCTCTACTGAAGCACGGAGTCCCTATCTAGTGTGCACGAGCCGGTAAAACCCGCACGGTGTAGTGCACTCGAGCAGGCAACATGGCGCCATGTTGGACACAGCCGAAAGTGAACTTTACGCCGTGGTTTTACGACAGTGCCGTAAACCGCGCGTGTGAATGACGTACGAGAGACGTTTGAGTGACACAAACACACACACACGCAAAGAAAACGCTTTTTACTCTGATTTAATCAACCAAAATCAATAAATTGTGTGTAATAATGACATATAACCCATATTTATTAAACTAAATGAATAAATAAACCGTTTATTTAAAACAAAGATGAGGAGCGGACACGTTACCAAGCGCCATGGCAACGGTGTCATGGCAACGAACACAAAACACACCCACTTTCATTTCTTTTCTTAAAGCAAGCGACTCTTGTTATCAGCTCCTGTTATCACACTGAAAAAGTGTGTTTATTATCGATTAAACTATTTTCACAGATAGAAGGAAGAAGGATGGATTCTGTCTATAAATAATCAACAGTTTGGGCAAGTAAATGCAGTTTATTATGGGATGTCCCATGGACCCTGTGTCCCTCTGTTCTTATGTGTTTCTGAATCGCTTTATAGTTTTTTATTTCATTTTCAGATCCGCTTAATCCACTAGGGTCGCAGGGAGGCTGCCTCTGGGCGACGATGGGTTACACCCTGAACAGCTCACCAGTCCATCGTGGAGGCAACCCATAACCCATTCGCTAACACCTGGGGGAAAATTGAAACATTCAGTTAGCCTAGTGTGCATGACCTTTGGCCTCTGGGAGGAAACCGGGGTACTCGGTTGAAATCCGCGCAATCAGAGGGACTACATACAAACTCCACACAGAAATGTCCTCGCCGAAAAACCCAGGACCTTCTTGCTGTGAGGCGGACGCGCAAATAACTACGCCACCGTGCAGCCCAGAGTGAGATTTAAGCACTACATAGTGCACTCACTGTATCCCATAATGCATTGTGAAATGTTGTGCACAACTGATGGTCACTAACCAAGCAATATAACCATCACGCCTCGCGATCTTCATTATGAGACAAATTCAGGAGTTCTGACATGAAAATAATGGAGTAAGAGTGTTTTTTATGAATGATCTCCCAGACGTTGATCTGTCACGTTTGAATTGTGCAACAGCGTTACATCATTTCCAGCACTGAGTGTCTGAAAGCATTTTAACACTTTCCCTTTGAGCTCACTGTACTCTGTACTTCCCTCCCTTTATACCGAGTAAGTGAATGAGTTTGGACACGGGGTCTGTGTGTCACAGGACTTACACACTTTGTGATGATGTAACAGAGAGGGGTGGTACCATCCTGGGACGTGCCATGTCATAATGATGGTATTATGAGGTGGATTATCTGTAATATATTAAATCCAGTGTCTATACAGATCCAATCTTTAATGAATAGTTCATGTACTTTTCTGTTAAGTTGAATAGAAAGTGGTGAGTGTGTAGAATTTAATCATCCAAATGATACCATGCTTATAAAAGGTTTATTATTGTTTTTGGAAACTATTCTAAAATATTCTGGTAGCTAGTATCTACTGTAATAACTAATATCCTGAGCGTCAGTCACGGTGGTGTAGCGGTTAGCATGTCCGCCTCACAGCAAGAAACATGTCTTTGGACTGTGGGAGGAAACCGGAGTACCCAGAGGAAACCCACACAAGCACAGGAAAAAAACATGCAAATTCCACACAGAAACACCGTCACCGAGTTTGGGTCTCGAACCCAGGACCTTCGCGAATCACTAGTCAGCGCAAAATGCTACATTTGCGTCACAATTATTATAGTTTCTTCTCAAAAACTTTTCAATCTGCTGTTGTGCAAATTTTAAAGGTCCCTACATGAGTCCTGACCTTTGACCTTTGAAGGAAAGTGATGAGAACAGAGTGTGTTCCTCTGACAATTAAAAGCGAAAGATCTGATGATATTCTTTAAGATCTTTATTCTTTTTTTTCTCAGAACTAATCTCCATTCATGGCTTCAAGAGCCTCATCAGCGCCTCCTGCTGGTCAACCTGCACCGGCGGCACTTGCTTCTCAAAACAAGTTCACGCCTAAACAAATGGCCGCCACAAGCAGGGTGAAATTTGCACCTCTTGAAGTTCAGCGTATCGTCAACGTGCTGGACGAGTGCGTGCGAAAGATAGACGTGTTGTCGTTTCTGCCGTGTGAACTCGTTTATCCGAACTGTGTCTCTCGGGTGCTCGGAGACACAGCGCTCAAGTCGCTCAAGGATCACCTGCGACTGTGCAAGGAGTACCGCTGGCTGCAGGACACGGTCAGTACGCAAGACGAGTCCATCGGACAAGCCGTGCAGGACTCGCTGAGGAACTTCCTCCGCCAGGTGAGGCCTCCCAAAAAGGTGGAGGCCCTGAAAGCAGCACTCCAAAGGGCGGGGCCTATCAACAAAGAGGAGCAGAGGGTTATACAGAAACTGGAGGCGGGGCTGCGAGAGCTCAGGGATATGCTGATGGAGCGGCTGCTGACCACGCCCCAAGAGGAGCAGGAACGTAGGAACCACCAACAAGAAGAGAGAAGGAGACAACGACATAACACAGAACTCTTTGACGTGCTGGAGCAACGAGTGAGAGCGGCGAGAAAACGCCGAGACGAAATGGTGATAAACGGCAGCACACTGTCTCTCATTCTATTACTCTCTATTTGTCTCTCTGCTTGTCTCTCTCTCATTGTTCTCTTTTTATTCTGTCTCTCATTCTATTTTTTAATCTCTGATGTCTACCTCTCTATCTATCTCTACCTCTTTGTCTCCCACTCACCATCTCTCTCTCTCTCTCTCTCTCTCTCTCTCTCTCTCTCTTTGTGTCTCTCTGTGTCTCTCTTTGTGTCTCACCCCTGTGTCTCTCTCTGTCTTTTTCTCAGCTCAGTATGAAGGACGAAAACATTCAGCATCGAAAAGATTCTCTCCATCAGATGGAGCGAGAGTGGGAGGAGTTTGTATTGCAGGTGCAGAAGAAGACAGAGCTGCAGTACCAATCCGATCGGAAGAACTCGGAGATAAAATGCCTCCGCCTCCAGAAAGAAGCCAATCAGCTGCGATCTCAGCTCGACCAGCTGACCGTGCAGCACTGGGAGGAAGAGAAGACGCTGCGCAAGGTGTGTGTGTGTGTGTGTGTGTGTGTGTGTGTGTGTGTGTGTGTGTGTGTGTGTGTGTGATTAGGATCAGATAACAGACAAGCAGCTGGTATTAATCCCTCTGACACTGGAGACTCCTTCCATAAACATTACAGAAACAAACGTCTCTTCAAGAAAACGTCACCATAAAAACATTTATTATTAATCATAATACGCACCTATCAATCATCTGTTACTATGGAAACGATAATGTGCTAGAGCAAGTGCATTCATTTATTAATACACATCTGTGATTTAAAGCTGCTGGTATAGAACATTAATCAACACCTTCCGACCAATCAGAATGCAGAATACAGCAGCGCCATGGTAGAGAGCGATGTTAATGTTGTTGATGTTGTTTTGGTTGTTGATGATGCTGTTATTTTGGTTGTTGATAATGATGATTCTGTTTTGGTTGTTGATGTTGTTTTGTTTGTTGATGTTTTGTTTGTTGATGTCATTTTGGTTGTTGATGTTGTTGATGTTTTGGTTGTTGGTGTTTTTAATATTGTTGTTTTGGTTGTTTGTGATGTTGAAGTGGTTGTTTTGTTTGTTGATGATACTGTTGTTTTGGATGTTGATGATTTTCATGTTGTTGTTTTGGTTGTTGATGATGTTGATGTTATTTTGGTTGTTGATGTTGTTGATGTGTTGGTTGTTGATGATGTTTTTAATACTCTTTTGGTTGTTCATGATGTTGTTGATGTTGCTGTTTTGGTTATTGATGATGTTGAAGTGGTTGTTTTGTTTGTTGATACTGTTGTTTTGGATGTTGATGATTTTGATGTTGTTGTTTTTGTTGTTGATGATGTTGCTATTATTTTGGGTGTTGATTTTGATGCGTTGGTTGTTGATGATGTTTTTAATATTGTTTTGGCTGTTCATGATGTTGATGTTGCTGTTTTGGTTGATAATGTTGAAGTGGTTGTTTTGGTTGTTGATGATTTTGATGTTGTTTTTTGGTTGTTGATGATGTTGTTGATGTTATTTTGGTTGTTGCTGATGTTGTTGTTGTTGTTTTGGTTGTTGTTTTGGTTGTCATCATCACTGCTGATATTATAATAATTTTTTTCTCTGCAGAAGAACAAGAAGCTGGCGACTGAGATTAGAAACTGGATTCAGAAGTACGATGTAGAAATGGAAGAGAAACAGGTCAGGGTCTACATGGTTCCTGTTCTGTTCTGTTAAAGTTCCTGTTTTTAAAAGCACGATGAGTAGAGGTCTGCACTTCCAGCAGTGAGATACACACCGATGATGAGAGGAAGATCCAAACAAAACATTTATGGGATGAAAAAGGTTCAAAACGCCATCTAGTGGTTACAATAATAACGACGGTGCGTGCTGATGTAGAGTCCACTGTTTGGTACCTCTCTCCACCATGAAGTTTTTATCTTCAGGCTGAATCCTGGGGGTGAAGCAAAACTTCAACACAAAGATGATCTGAATTTTAATTTTCACTTAAAATCATTTCTTTTTTTCTTTATTTGGGATTTATGTGCAGTAAAGCTTACATTTCATTTGTCCAAAGTCGACGTGAACATTTTGACCTTGTGTTTGTTTTCTGATGTGCACAGAAGAGGCTGGATGAGCTGACCCTGATGTACGATGAGAAGCAGGCGGAGCTGCTCGAGCTGCAGGAACACTTCGCCTCGCTGGAGCTCGAGCTCCTGCGGATCATGGAGGAGAGACAGAGAGAGCGCAAGCGAAGAGAGGAAGAGGAACGAGAGACAGAGAGGAAGAGTCGAGCCGCCGTCATCATCCAGGCCTTGTGGAGAGGATGGAGCGTCCGCAAGGCCTTGAAGAACAAACCCAAGGAAAAGAAGGGCAAGAAGGGGGAGAAAAAGAAGAAGGGGAAGTAAAGACGAGGACGACATACCGCCGCTGACGTCTTGAATTGGATTGGTTTCCTCAGATCACATGACAAGCTGAGATTTCGTCACATGCCCAGTTTTAAATCAATATATAATAAACAGTTGTACAAGCTCTCAATATCGTGTGAATTTAATGAGGGAACAGCTGTGAATCAGTCTGTTACAACACAAGGACCAAACATTGAGTAGACATCGACAACGTGCGCGACTGTCAAACTGGAGACCATAGGTTCGAATGCAAGTCGATGCCGCAGACATCCGTGACCGGGAATCCATGGGAGCTGATTGGCTGAGCTCAACAGGAGGAGAGAATGGCATATATTCACCTCCCTGTCACTCAACGAGTTCACCAGCCAATCATGGGCATCCGTGAGCACATACGTGCATTCAAAAGGGGCGGGTAGCGCTTCAACTCCGAGAGTGTTAGGCCACCCCTGAATGCGCATGCACAGCAGGTCATAAAGATGTGGGTGGCAGCATCAAATGCCACAGTGGGGGCACATGCTTGCTTAAGCCCCTCCCGGGTGGTGGTGGTCACGTGATAGGGAGGCGGTACTTGAGGGGGGGATAGATACGAATAAATTAGGGGGAGAAAAAAAACAGGACAATTTTTTTGTTCTTTAAAGAAAATTGAGTTTGTTTTCATAACATTGATTTAAAAAGAATAAAACACACAAGGACACACTGTAGGGGGACAGTCAACTCTCACACACACCCACACACACCCACACACACCCACACACACACACACACACACATACTAAGTGTGTTACTCTGTGTTCTTTGTGTTTGACACCATGACAACACCGTGACCTAAAAATAATTGTATTGATTTAAAAGTGATTTTATTGCTTCTGCTAATGACACGGTTCATACAGAAATAACCAGGTACAGCATGCCGTCACTGACCAATCAGAATCAAGTACACAAATAAGAAAGTGATCTTTTTAGTCACATGACATCTTTTTTGCAGCATCGGTGAAATGAACAAATATCAATAAAGAACTTTTGCACAATACATGTATCGTTACCCTGTGTGTGCGTGTGTGTGTGTGTGTGTGTGTGTGTGTGTGTGCGTGTGTGTGTGTGTGTGTGTGTGTGTGTGTGTGT
>JBCNYH010000005.1:30875091-30876140 GCA_039654325.1 Tandanus tandanus | reverse complement strand
AGATAGATAGATAGATAGATAGATAGATAGATAGATAGATAGATAGATAGATAGATAGATAGATAGATAGACAGACTTTCTTGGATGAAAATCTTCATCTTACTCTGAGAGATGATCATAAATACTCCTCTCTCTCTCTCTCTCTCTCTCTCTCTCTCCAATCCTGTCCCACAAACTCACCCAAATTTTATAAAACACACTTTTTTTGTTGTTACTGTTGTCGTTTCCAAGGAAACTTCAACCCGGAAGTGACTCCACCGCCCTCTAGTGGTGGAGAAAGAAAGAACTAATGTGCTCAGTTGAGTTGAATGAATATAATTCACCTTTATTTGTGAAATCTTCTATAATTACAGCAATAAACTGTAAATCATTTAAAATATATATAGCTAGATTTATTAAATCCATATTTCCTAAATTAAGCTTGATAATAATAATAAGAAGAACAAGAAGAAGAAGAAGAAGAAGAAAGATTAGGGACCATTTCCTTCTTTTTTTAAATTCTGTTTAATCATATTAGCACATTCTATTTGATGTAGACACTGTGTGTGTGTGTGTGTGTGTGTGTGTGTGTGTGTGTGTGTGTGTGTGTGTGAATAGTTTAATTTGAGATGTTTAGAATCTTTTATTAATAATTAATGATGCGTCTGAGGGAAATGTCGATATTCCTGACGGTGTTGATGCTTTTCATGTCTCTGTGTCTTTAACACACCTAGCGATGTGCTAGCAAAGTAAACTGTTAGCGTTGTTCACATTGCAAGCTATTCAAATAAGAAGACATGGTGCATGTTTGGTAAAACCGCTAATATCCTAATAAGCTAGCAGGCTGTTAGCTAGGTGCTGTGTTTTTTAGCTAACATGGAAGCTTGAACTCGGACATTTTCTTCTGATCTCGTGTCCTTCCTCCGAACTTACTGTAAACGTTTAGCGTGAGATGAACGGATGAGTGGGAAAGCAATTCTAAAAGTCGCGGTGCTTTTCAGAATCGCCGCATGGCGTCTATATCAGGACTCATTTTCAGAGAAGCCGTGATGGTATCCGGTCAGTCGCGC
>JBCNYH010000005.1:30862591-30870091 GCA_039654325.1 Tandanus tandanus | reverse complement strand
ATCCATCCATCCATCAACCCATGCACCCATCCATCCATCCATCCATCCTTCCATCCATCAACCTATCCATCCATCCATCGACGCATCCACTCATCCATCCATCCATCCATCAACCCATCCACCCATCCATCCTTCCATCCACCCATCCATCAACCCATCCACTCATCCATCCATCCATCCATCCATCAACCCATCCACCCATCCATCCTTCCATCCATCAACCCATCCATCTATCCATCAACCCATCCACTCATCCATCCATCCATCAACCCATCCACCCATCCATCCATCAACCCATCCACTCCATCAACCCATCCACCCATCCATCCATCAACCCATTCACTCCATCAACCCATTCACTCATCCATCCATCCATCAACCCATCCACCCATCCATCCAGCCATCCATCAACCCATGCACCCATCCACCCATCCATCCATCAAGCCATCCACCCATCAACCCATACATCCATCCTTCCATCCATCAACTCATGCATTCCATCCATCCATCCATCCATCAACCCATCCATCCATTCATCCACCCATCCATCAAGCCATCCACCCATCCATCCATTAACCCATCCACCCATCCATCCTTCCATCCATCCATCAACCCATCCTTCCATCCATCAACCCATCCACCCATTCATCCTTCCATCCATCAACCCATCCATCCATCCATCAACCCATCCATCCATCCTTCCATCCATCAACTCATCCATCCATCCATCAACCCATCCACCCATCCATCCATCCATCAACCCATCCATCCATCAACCCATCCATCCATTCATCCACCCATCCATCCATCCATCAACCCATCCATCCATCCTTCCATTCATCAACTCATCCATTCATCCATCAATCAACCCATCCACCCATCCATCAACCCATCCATCCATTCATCCACCCATCCATCCATTAACTCATCCACCCATCCATACATCAACCCATCCTTCCATCCATCAACCCATCCACCCATTCATCCTTCCATCCATCAACCCATCTATCCATCCATCAACCCATTCATCCATCCATCCATCAACCCATCCATCCACCAACCCATCCATCAATCCATCAACCCATCCATCAACCCATCCATCCATCCATATCCCCCACTTATCCATACATCCAAATATCCTTACCCTGATCCACTCACATATCCACCAAACCATCCATCCATTTATTCACCTAGTCCACCCATCCACTCATCTGTGCATCCATCCACTCAACAATCCATCACCCATTCACCCCGAACATTTTGTATTCGAAAGCATTTCATGTGATGAAATATACAGATATTAATATGCTTTTTACATTTATTTTATCTCCTTTTATTTTATGACTGATCTTGACCTTACCATTTGTTATCTGCGTATTTGTAGCGGTGCTCATCAGCAGACACAACGTCCATCAGCAGGATGTATTTCGCTCTGGGGTTCAAACCGGATACCTTCACTTTGTAACTGGGGAACATCCTTCTGTTCGAACAGAAAATCAGTAATAAACTCATCCAGAGTGCTAAGTGGAGATATCGGGGCTGGAGATTTGAAATTACTAGAATAAACAGAATGTTCGGTTTCCTCACCGGCCCGCCTTGGTGATGATCATTTCTGTGGTGATGTCATGAAACTTCCTCCACAGCTCACGCTCGTGCAGGTGAACTCTTATACCCTCCATGCCCTGCACACCGATTCACATACATTTACCTTTATGGCATTTAGCAAACGCTCTTCTCCAGAGCTCATCAGTGGCAGCTCGGTGAGAATGGGACTTGAATCCCCGACCTTCTGATCAGAAATCCAGAGCCTTTACCACTGACTCACCTCTGCTCACATATAACTATATTATTATTATCATTAATATTATATACACAGTTAAAACCTTTAAAATTTATATGCAGCAGAGGAGGGTTCCATGGTCGTGGTATAGTCAGGTCTGAAAAGGCTCATCATCAACGCAGGTACCCTCGCCAACTCCAAGGACGTGCTGGAGTATATGCAGACTCCCCAGTAGCTAGATGGAAAGCTTTCTGCATTATTATTATTATTATTATTATTATTACTAGAAATAAGAGTGGACGGGGAGGCTGCCCCCTCAGGGCAAGGGTGGGCTACACCCTGAACAGCTCGCCAGGCCATCACAAGGCCTAATATAAATAATAACAATAATAATAATGATAATAATAATAATGTAATAATAATAAAATAATAATAATAACAATAATAATGTAATAATAATAATAATAAAAACAATGATAATAAAATAATAATGTAATAATAATAATAATAAAAATAATAATGATAATAATAATAATAACAATAAAAATAAAATAATAATAATAACAATAATAATGTAATAATAATAATGTAATAATAATATTAATAATAATAATGTAATCATAACAAAATAATAATAATGTAATAATAATAATAATAATAATGTAATAACAAAATAATACTAATAATAATGTCATAATAATAACAATAATAAATTAATAATAATAACAATAATAATGTAATAATAATAATATTAATAACAAAATAATAATAATGTAATAATAATAATGTAATAATAATAATAACAAAATAAGAATAATGTAATAATAACAAAATAATAATAAGAAAATATTATTATTATTATGCACAAATAATTTTTTCCAACAGCTCTGATCAATTCAAATAAAATTGTAATTTAGATTTATTTTATGATAAGCGCCCTAAAGAAACAAAAGAGAAACTGTTCTATTCACATTATTTTTATTTATTTGTTTGTTTTAAATTTCCTGCAGTTAGGTGACACTCTGTCTGAACTTTATTTAATGAACTGAATTTATGGATTTTTGTTTTGCTGGAATCTGGATCAGTTCCTGAGAACATTCGCCCAGACATTCACAAATAAATAAATAATTGGTGTAAATACTGTGGAATGTCATTTTAATCCAACAGATCAGTGATCAACAAAATTACTTTACACTTTTCATTTCAAGGTCAAATCAACAAGCAAGGAGAAAGATTATCACCTGTGTGCTGAATTTCCCTCCTTCTAAATATTTAAGATTATTTTTCAGCCCAAATAAACAGCAGAATAAAGAGATGTTTCTCTTCTGTCCACTTGTATAAAATCAGCTGTGTGTTTGGATTCAGCTGTGAACTCTGAACACTTAAAGAGAAACCTCTCCGAGATGAAGGTAATCGCGGTACTTGAGGTGATGAGCTGTAAAGGTGCTCTGAAAGATCCAGTGATGTGGCGTAAATGATTCAAAGACTGAAGGCAGAGGAGGAACAGGTCCATCACAGCAGGAAGAGAAAACAGCTCGGTGCCGTCGTCCTGAGAACTCGGTGTTCCAGAAAGAACTTTTCAGCATCAGGAACTCAACCTTCACTTCTTTACAGAACATTTTCAATGAAATCCTTTGGGCTATTTTTTGGCACTGATTCTGTAAAATATATTTATTCACACTCACCTTTTCTCTCTCCATGGCATGTCGGGTTTTCTTCTCTGCTCTTCGTTCTTGATAAAATTCCACAACAGTTTCAAATATTTAATTTCACATCAAACTAGAACTCGATAGCGAAGCCATCACTGCACTTTATTTCTCTTCCTCTCCTCTGTCCTTTCTGCTCTCCTTTTTATATCAGCACTCATCCCTTCTTCCTTTTGCTCCCGCCTCCCGGATCTGTGCACGCGCTCATCCCTTTTAACACGGACGCTGGGACGCGGCTCAGAGACCTCACTCACTCCTCTCCTTTACTCAAGAAGTATAAGCAGCCAAAACACAGCCGGGACTCACCTGTCTGCCCCTCTGCCCACCTTTCTTCCGGTCTATCTACTTGTCTTCATGTATACCTGTCTTTCTATCCACCTGCATTCTTTCCCACCTGTCTATCCACTTGACTTCCTCTGCATTTGTCTGACTGTCCATATGTCTTTCTGTCCACTTGTCTTTCTATCCACTTGTCTAACTGTCCACCTGTCTTCAGGTATACCTGTCTTACTGAGCACTTGTCTTCGTGTCCACCTGTCTTTCTATCCACTTGTCTTCATCTGCACTTGTCTTCCTGTACACTCGTCTCTGTCCACCTGTCTTTCTATCCACTTGTCCTCTTCTACACTTGTCTTCCTGTGCAGCTGTCTTTCTATCCACTTGTCTTCATCTGCACTTGTCTTCCTGTACACTCGTCTCTGTCCACCTGTCTTTCAATCCACTTGTCCTCTTCTACACTTGTCTTTCTGTCCACCTGCCTTTCTATCCACATGTCCTCCTTTAAACACTTGTCTAACTGTCCACCTGTCTTCCTGGCCACTCACCTCCTGTCCACCTGTCTTTCTATCCACTTGTCCTCCTCTACACTTGTCTTCCTGTACACTCGTCTCTGTCCACCTGTCTTTCTGTCCACTTGCCTTCCTCTGCACTTGTCTAAGTGTCCATGTCTTTCTGTTCACCTGCCTTTCTATCCACATGTCCTCCTTTAAACACTTGTCTAACTGTCCATGTCTTTCTGCCCACCTGTCTGTCTACTTGTCTTCTTTTCTATACTGCATGTCCACCTGTCTTTCTGCCCACTTGCCTCCTGTACACCTGTCTAACTGTCCACTTGACTATCATTCCATACTGCATGTCCACATGTCTTTCTGTCTAGAGGCCACAGACCAGGCGTTTAGTATAATGTGTGTGAGATTCTTACAGTTTGGGGAAAGATAAAAACTGTAAAGGGGTGATAAGGGTAAATAAAGGAGAGGTTGTGCTCGGTCTCTCTGTGTCCTTTATAAAGAGTCATGTGGCCTCTCATCTTATCAGACATTTCCATTCAATCATAAATATCACTCAAACCCCCTCCCATTCTCTCTCTCTCTCTCTCTCTCTCTCTCTCTCTCTCTCTCTCACACAGACACACACACTTGAAACCAGGCTTCTATAAATAGTGAAGTAGGTGATAAGGTTTAAGTCCTGTGTAGATAAAGTGGATTAAATCTCAGTGGGTGTGTGCGGGAGCTCGAGTCTGGCAGTAACGGAAAGCAACGCAATTGCCAAAAATAAACAAACAAGTAAACAAGTCATTTTACATCAACAACAACAACAACAACAACAGAGAACTGTAATTAATTCCATGTGTATCACTGGGGTATATATTTATTAAACTGTATTTTATATTAAATATATAATTTACATGCACTTTCTTTATTTAAAAACTTTTAAATTACAAGTTTATTACTTTTCTCCACAAACACCAGAGCCTGTGTAAAATAAATAACTTTAATAACTTTATTTAATTCTGTAATTAAAAAATAATATTCCACTCCGAGTAGTTAGAACGGTAATACTTTGTCGCCCCCTTGTGGCACTATTGCGAGTTTACACCGTTTATATGTAAAAACATTTACTGTAAAATATTTAGTATTTAATACTGGAGCCATGTTTATCTTTATGGTTGAATCTGTAATTTTTTTATTATTATTAAAGATACTAAAAACACTACGATGCACAAAATATTGGCGCCCCTCCACCCTGAAAAGCGTGCACTACTGAACGGATATTACTGGGGTGTTGTGTTGATGTTCATTTCCTGTTAACAATAAAATAGAAATAATAATAATTTTCAAAACACACACACACACACACACACACACACACACACACACACACACACACACACACACACAGCAGAAGTCATCAAGCACTGGAGATAATTTATTGTACTGCATTCAGATAAGGTTACATGCTGAATTCTGATTGGCTGAGCAAGGAAGATAATTAAATGAAGCTCCGCCCACACGAAGGAAGGAAGACGTGCGGTTCAGTCCATTCGATACTTTCAAAATCAAGAGACATGCTAGTGTGTGTGTGTGTGTGTGTGTGTGTGTGTATGTGTGTATATGTGTGTGTGTGTATGTGTGTATATGTGTATGTGTGTGTGTGTATGTGTGTATATGTGTATGTGTGTGTGTGTATGTGTGTATGTGTGTATGTGTGTGTGTGTGTGTATGTGTGTGTGTATGTGTGTATATGTGTGTGTGTGTATGTGTGTGTGTGTATGTGTGTATATGTGTGTGTGTGTATGTGTGTGTGTGTATGTGTGTATATGTGTGTGTGTGTAATCAACAATAAAAGGCACTTTTACGCCTTGGAGCGGTGTGTAAACATAAAACATCAGCAGCGTAAAAACGTTAAACATCTCAACCTACATTCATACAAAAATAGACCCTGCGCTCGTCTCTCATAACAAAACAACAACAAAAAAATCACAGCTGCCATAAGAACTACATTTTTAAATGCACACACACACACACACACACACGTTACCTTCATTTAACTCTACTGTGAAGCTAACAGGTACAAGTGGAATCATTCAGTGTTATCTTCATTTTTCCCGTCAATGATAGACGCTTCTTCACAGTTCTGGGAATTCCCCAAATCCAACTAGGAAACAAATTAGGAGTTACGAGCTTTGGTGGAATTTAGAACTAAACGTCATTCATCACAGATGGTGGGCTAGGTTTTAGCTACCCTGCAGACGTTAGCGACCTGAAAGTGTCCGTGCTTCTTCCCCATGTTGTAGCTCGGAAATGCAAGATGACATCATTCCAAATTCTGACGTCCCGTGCAGCAATTATACCTCGTTTGGGGTGTAACTCCGCCCACTACGGCTGATAGTACACTTCAACTTCGAATACATATCTGTACAGCGCCCACTAAGGGTCATGGTGGGGATTTTTTGAGCTACTGTTTCGATCAGTCTCAATATTTTTGTGTTAGCCCTGAAGCTAATTGTAGGGTAACAAGAAAATAACAAAATAATAATAATAATAATAACAACAATAATTAAAATATCCCCACCATGACCTTTAGGGGGCGCCATACATTTGTAAATATGGAGTGTATTTTTATTCATTTTATTTATTTTTTAAGCTTAATTAAGTGTTTAAAGGTTTTATCAGATAGAAGTGTGTTAGCTACGTTAGCCTGGGAACTGAAAAGTGATTACGCAATGAAACGGAACTTAAGACCATGATGCATAGCAACGTCCATAACGCTGAACAACAAAGCAGTGACATACAGATCACATCTAAACACACGCTTACAGATTTACACCTGATTTATAGTTTTTACAAAAAAAAAATATTAAAATTAAATAAGTGGAACATTCTGCTCCCTCATCGGCGTCAAGACGCAATACGGCGACATGCGGTTGCGTTAAAGGGTACGTTCTCTTCAGGAACATTTTTAAGGTGGTGTTATTTCGGAGTGAACTAAAGCTCTCGCAGTCACATGAAAACATCTTAAAACTGTTTACTAACATGACACGTCCACTCCGGGGGCGGAGACACAGGGGCACGTCACACGCCACGTGTGCGAAAACGATAGTTATCATTTCTTATTATAGATTAATATATGCCTTTATATTTAAATATCCACAAGAAGGATGTGTGTGTGTGTGTGTGTGTGTGTGTGTGTGTGTGTGTGTGTGTGTGTGTGTGTGTGTGTGTGTGTTTGTGTGTG
>JBCNYH010000005.1:30722526-30739069 GCA_039654325.1 Tandanus tandanus | reverse complement strand
ATTCCCTGTACTCCCACTACATTCTCTATATCCCCACTACATTCTCACTACATTCTCTATATTCCCACTACAATCTTAACATTCCCACTATATTCCCACTACATTCCCTGTACTCCCACTACATTCTCTATATCCCCACTACATTCTCACTACATTCTCTATATTCCCACTACAATCTTTACATTCCCACTATATTCCCACTATATTCTCTGTACTCCCACTACATTCTCTACATTCCCTCTACATTAACTGTACTTCCACTACATTCCCTACATTCCCACTACATTCCCTGTACTTCCACTACATTCCCTACATTCCCACTACATTCCCAGCACTCCCACTACATTCTCTATATTCCCACTACATTCCCAGCACTCCCACTACATTCCCTGTACTCCCCTTACACTTCCTACATTCTCACCACATTCTTTGTACACTTATTGCATTCTGTATATTCCCACTACACTACCACTACATTCCCACTAAATTCCTATTAGATTCCCTACATTCTGACTACATTCCTGACATTATTACTACATTCTCTCTACATTTCCAATAATCTACAGATTTCTCCAAACCAGCTTCAGCATCCCTTTCTTCAGTAAAGGAATCTTCTGAGGTGACGGACCACAGCGAGGCTCCGGAGTGCATGTCGTCCCCAATGCCTTCAGCTCCTGCACAAGGCCAGTTCCGTCCAATAAACCAGCGATAATGGTCATGATGGGGCTTATGGGAACAATTAGGAGCTAAGAAATCCATCAGAAGCCCGTACCACTGTTCTGCTGCTCAACAAGCTTCTTGTGAAAGTCTTGGAAGAGAGAATTCTTCACCTCAGCACATCATGAGATGTTTCTTGCATGACAACTTGAGGCCGAATGATTTGTCGACTTGCTTTCAGAGGTGGGTTCTTCTGTCACAAAGTGTGGAACCTGTCAACATGCACTTTGTTTGTCAGTTTTACAAATGGATGGATGGATGGATGGATATGTTTAATGCATTTCAGACACATAAAAAACCTTTTACTTGCCGTGTCTTTCATTATTTTCGTTATTGCAACTGACTGCTGATAATGAGGACCAACATGGCGGGCAGTGACATCAACGTACCGGGCTGAGGAACCCTCCGGTTCTCTATAGAGCTCAGTGAAGCGTACACGTATGTGAACAGATGCACTGAAAACTGATTTTTGTTTAATAAAAAGTAGTTGATGGGTTGAATATTTATTTCCTAAACTGTACTACATTGTGTAACAGCATTTGTAGTCTTACTGGCACTACAGTTTATTTGGAGCCTGTTCAACTATTTTAACTATTTTTTTTTATGTTTCCAGGAAAAAAAAGCTTTTCTTGCTGCTGCGATGTGCAACTGTGTGATTTTCATAGAGGATGGTGTCAGAAAGGCCTTTTTCTCAGTTCTGCTTTATGCTGAACTGACTAACAGTCAACCTGTGCGTGTGTATGGTGTGTGTGTGTGTGTGTGTGTGTGTGTGTGTGTCCACTTCCTCTTTTCTTGCACTGCTCCGAGTTGAGAAGTCTTAATTTAACACCGTGTCAGAGTTTATATTTGATTGTGAGAGAAACGCCGCGCTGCAAAGGACAGAAAGCAGGAGAGTTCATTCTGTACCCTGAAGGACGGAGAGACGGTGACACGGAATACCTGATGGACGAAAGACCAAATTAGGGATCGAACCATTGTTTTTGCTCGGTGTGTTTTGCTTTACTGGAAAAAAGAAGTTGTTGATCCAAGCACTAATCCGGTAGGTTTCGCTCGGTTGGTGCTTTGGTTTACACTTTAAAAGGTGGAGGTTAGATTGGATTAGATTAGACCGTTTGAGGACTGGATGCTATTTTAATTCTTGGTTTAGATTCTGCTTTAAAAAGTGTTTTGATATTATTCTTGAAATCACTTTAAAGACTTTATTCTTATGTAGACTGGATTCTACTTTAATGTCTTCATTCCTAGATCGGATTCTGCTCTGTTAGCAGCTCAGTGCTTGGATTAGACTGCCCGTTTTCTGCCATGAGTTTCTGCTTTAGCTTTTTGTTCAGATTGGACTTTACTGCTTCGATGGCTCTAGGTGGAGATTAGATTCTGCACTGAGCACCTTTACGCAGGGATTTGTTTCTCGGATTAGATTCTGCTTTATCGGATCCATGCTGGGATTGAATTCGGTTTGAACGAGACATTTCTAGACATTTTGCAGTTAATACTTCTCGAGATCACAATTACTATCACAGACCCAGAATGGTGTAAATACAAACATACATAAATTATTATTATTATTATTATTATTATTATTATCGAGCTGGTTGGTTTCTTTAGCTGTCCTTCAACAGGAAGTCTGTGAGTCTCTTCATGCAAATAAATGCACCACGTCGTCACACCTCATCAAGCATCACTTCAACCCACTTCAGAAATCAGTCGCGATTCCGGCTCAGTGTTAAAATATCTCTAGCATACTCTGTAATTTATTCATATATTCATTCATTTTCTAAGCCGCTTAATCCTAATTAGGGTCGCGGGGAGGCTGGCGCCCATCTCAGCCGACTCTGGGCGAGGGCGGGGTACACCCTGAACAGCTCGCCAGGCCATCGCAGGGCCAACACACACACAACCATTCACACTCACTCTCACACCTAGGGGTGATTTGGAACAGCCAACTAGCCTACTGTGCATGTTTTTGGACTGTGGGAGGAAACCGGAGTACACAGAGAAAACCAACGCAAGCACAGGGAGAACATGCAAACTCCACACAGAAACACCCCGAGCCTGGGAATTGAACCCAGGCCTTCTTGCTGTGAGGCGGACGTGCTGTAATTATTATTATTATTATTATTATTATCAATGTTCCTATTATCTCTTGGTTATTTATTTATTTATCTATTTATTTTGTTTGGAAATGCATGGCACTTTGACAAGGTGCACATCTGTCAACCTGGAGACCGCAGGTTCGAATCCAGGTTGATGCTGCATTCATCCAAGACAAGGAGGCCATAGGAGCCGACTGGCCGAGCTCTCACAGGAGGGAAGGACGGCATGCACTTGCCTCCCTGTCACTTACAGCGCTCACCAGCCAATCACGGGTCTCTGTGAACTCATTTGTACAAAAGAAGCAGATGGCGCTTTCCCTCTGAGTGTGTTAGGTCACCCCCGAGTGTGCACGCACAGCAGTTCATAAAGATGTGGGTGGCAGTATCACAAGTCGTGGAGAAGGCATGTGCTTGGTTGATAGTGGGTGTGTGTCTGATGGGTAGGCAATACTTGACAGGTGGGAAATAGGGAAACCCGCCACTCCCCCGAAAACAGAAAATGGACTCCAGTGAAGAGAGACTTCAATTTCCTGTTAAATACACACCTCACAACGTCAAAGCCAAATCCGAGCCCGCTCCACACTGGCGTCTGCTTGGTTGGCATCAAAAGCAAAACTATGATGTTTGCAAAGTTTCTATGAGGAAGTGCAGCCCTTACACGTACTTTCTCAATCTGATTCAAACTTGTTAAAAATTTTTTCCTTCCCAGCCAGTGTACAGTGCAGTGCACGGAAGCATGAATAAGCTGTCTTATCATGGCAAGTGAAAATATGCAAATTATATGGAAATCTATGGAAATATATATAATACATATTTCTTATTCCTGTGTGTGTAGGTCATCATCATGCTCGGTGAGGCGTTCCTCCATGTCCTAAACTACACCGAGGAGAACCCGGAACGCACCGCTCGCTCCAAAAAGAGCACAGTCCCGCGCTCGCTCTCACGTGCTGCTCCTCCACCAGAAACTGCAGCCACTCACCTGAGCCCCAGATCACCCCGGGTGCTTCGCTCGCTACGAGGTGAGGAATCTGCAAAACATCACATGGCTTTACCTTCAGGAGTAAATGCTTGTCGATACAGCGCTACCAGAGATCCTCTGAACGGAGGATGGGAGGAGTTTGAGATGAATTTTAGGCAAAGTGATTGCTAGAAAAGAGGAAGTGGACGAGTGCAGAGGTGACGGCCAAGAAACTGTCATAATCTGCTGATCATTATTCAGGAGGATGCTTGATATGAAATCATAATTTACTGGTTATAAGAGTCATTGTCTAAATCTGTATTCTGGTTGGTCAGAAGGATGAGAGTAGTGCAGCTGCCAGTCACAGGTTTATATTGTAATACATTATCGTTTCCATAGTAACAGCTAATTTGCATACGGTCATCATAGTAATAACGTGCATTTGTTGAGTTGGTGATGATTTCTGTAAATAGGTGTTTGTTTACTTAACCTTTAGCATACAGTGCTAAAATAGAAAGACACTTCTCAATGAAAACAAGAACACTCGGAGAGCACAAACCTCTGCCAAGCCCAGCAATCCCCCATAAAAATGTCAAATCTCACAATGTTAAATATCCTTTAAAAAATTCCTGGAGCCAGAATTTGATCCGGATTATCTCCAAAATCTAACAGAGCCTTCCTTAACCTTAGCCCCGCCTCTGGTAGAAATTTCATGCATAATTTTTGGAGTAATCCTACAAAAAAAACCAACTGCAGGTAAAATAACCATTTTGGATGCAGGTAAAAAGAAAAGAGGTAATAATAAAATGTATTTGGGATGTTTATTATATTTTTTCTTAGTTCTTATTGATAGAAATGACTTTTGGACTCTTTTCTCTCATACAGCCAATCGTCCTGAAGGCCCTGAGAAGCCTGGACCTCGCCTGACCTCACTGCCCAGTATGGCTCTCCCAATCCCGAGCAGCAGTGCCGAGGATCTCTGGGGTCTGGAGCTCTACAGCTCCTTGTACTGCCAAAGCTTCTACCAAGCTTACCCAGACCTGCAGCTCGCAGGAGGCTCCGTGGGTCTCCTGAACCCAACCCCACAATCTCACGGCCCTCTGCTGAACTCTGAGGATCTCGGCTTCCTGGAGACCTCAGTGGAAGCCGGGAAGCTGGAAGAGGACCACAGCGAGGCAGACGAGGGCTACCTGGTCATAGAGAGCATGAAAAGCCTGGGGAAGGAGCAGAGGCTCACCAACTCCATGCTGAACGGCTTTCTGGAGACGCAGCTGATGGAGGTCTATCGGCAGCACATGCAGGACAGCCTGGCGCGCTGTGGCCCGTCATCGCTAACCGCAAGCGTGGTGCCAGGAATCTGTGTGAATCTGAGCAGGTCCGACAGGAACACCGGGAACGAGCTGCACTCCAGCCAGAGCCAGAGCAGCGTCAGATATTTGAGCACCTGTTCGGCCCCTCCCACTTCACACTTTAGCACACCCATGCTGCGGATTTCATACCAACAAGAGCCTGAATCCTCAACGCACACACACAGGGCAATATCAAGGGAAACTGGTGTTTAATTTTGTTTTTTTTTAAAGCAGTCTCAGCATCTCAGAAGTTTCGGTTCCTTGTTAGAGCAGAACGTTCAAGCTTTTCGTCTTAGTGTTCAAATGTATATCACTTAAAGGGGTCTGTTAGGACTGCGCAGTGTTTTGATTCGGTGTTCACCTAACAAGAAATCAGAGGAAGTGTCGCTTTATAGAGGAATTTACAGAAGTATTCGTGTCCGTCGACCAATGACTTCGTTTTCTTACCAAAGATTTTAACTTCTACTAAAAATAAAAAATGGGCCGCACGATGGTTTGTTGTTAGCACATCTGCTTCACAACAAAAAGGTCCTGGGTTCAAGTCCCAGGCTCTGTGAGGGCATTTCACTGTGGAGTTTGCATGTTCTCCTCGTGCCTGTGTGTGTTTGATCAGGGTATTCCGGTTTCCTCCCATAGTCAAAAGACATGCACATTCGGCTAACTGGCTGTTCCAAATCGCCCCTGTGTGTGTGTGTGTGTGTGTGAGTGTGAATTGGCCCTGCAATGGGGTGGTGAGCTGTTCAGGTTGTACCCCATCTTCACCCAAAATCGGCTGAGATAGACTCCAGCCTCTCCGTGCTTTATCCCTATTAGGCTTGAGTGCGTCAGCAGATGAATGAATGAATGAATGAATAATAATAATAAAAATTATTATTATAATAAATGTAAAGTAAAAAAAGTCTCTATTTTTTCCATATAACATTACTTATTTTTAATATTTTATTAATCATGATGCAAAGCTGATTACAGAATACTTTGATTGCTTGTAAATTTCCAATTAAATGACACTTTTACTGACGATCATGAGCCGTCTCTGTGTTCCCGAAACAAATCCCCCTCTTCGTGTTCATCACTTACGTACTGCAGCTGCTGGTTATCATGAATTATTCTTCAAATTTAAATAACGAGGCAACTTTAGACAATTTAAAAAGTCAATTTAAAAATAAGAAGTTACCTTTCCATTAAGAACTAAAAGCATCAACTTCCAGCAAAGTTTCGACTTTAAAAAAGAGTCAGAGTGAAAGTTAGCCAGAAGAATTGTTTAAAGAAGAAATGGAGGGAAAATGGCACCTTTAAAGTCAAAATTCCACTTTAAAAATGTAGAAAAATGAAAATTACTCGACTTTGGGCATCTAAAAAGGAGCTGATTTCAAACTATATATAAGTGATAGTTACAGTAGATAGCTTTTTATCATCAGAGCCGGAGATCATCCTCGGCTTCTGTAGCATGAAGCGACCAGGACTTCAGCTCCTCCTGGATGGGACGCTAGTCCTTTGCAGGTTACCTTCCCAGTATTCTTTACTGGTACTCATTTATACTGCTGGGTGGACACTTGTAGTTAGGACCATGTCCCAAGGTCTTAGCACAACGGGGGTCTAACGGGGATTTGAACTCACAACCTCTCGATCAAGAGCCCAGCACCCTACCCACTACCCACTACACCACCACACCACCGGCCCCGCAAACATGAAGGATACTGAATACGAATTAGGTTCATACAACAAACGTGCAAGGAGTTTATAAAACTTTCAGAAAGTCCTTGTTGAACCCCATTTCCTTTCTCTCCATCCCATCAGCTTCCGAAACCTTACACTCCTTTGGACTGACAAGTTGAAGGCTAGTCAACAAGCATAGACTAGGATTTATATATTTGCACGACATTGTGGAAAGAAATCGTGATTAAATTAAAGAAAAATAACTTACTGCCACTGAAATTCCCCGGATGAAGTCGTTTATCTGTGAAAGAATAAAAACTGGTGTCGTCATGATGTGTCGTCTGCCACCTAGTGTTCATGATCAGAACTGCATCAAAGAAGGTTATATCATCCTGTCAATATCATCTCTCTCTCTCTCTCTCTCTCTCTCTCTCTCTCTCACACACACACACACACACACACACACACACAGGCGTGATCTTGCCGTGTGCGTGATAATAAGCAACATTTCTCTGCACTCTGGTGATTAATGACCTGAACATCATCTTCAGAAACATCATTAAAAAAGGGACCGGAGGAGGTCGGGTTCCCTGCTGAAGAACATCTGGAGGCTCGGCTGTCATGTCATGACGTGGCCTGACGTCACCACCAGAGAGGGTGACACAGGATGCACACACGCGCGCGCATACTGTATATATGTAACAATCACTAGCACGTGCACGCACACGCGTTACAGAGTCCTGGGGCGGCTGAATTAATCATGGACCTCATGAGCATCAACACACACACACACACACACACACCTGCGTGAGTGCGTGCGTGTGTGTGTGCACCGTGCAACTGTTCTGTAGGAGTGACAAAGCGCCTGCGCGCGCGCGCGTGTGTGTGTGTGTGAGAGAGAGAGAGAGAGAGAGACGGCGCGTGCCAGAGGGTAGTTCACACCCTTGTAAGCACTCAGTGGGCATCTAAACAGGCTTTTTAGCCCTGCAGCATGAAATCACACACAACACAGCAGATGGGGCTGCGCGTGCACGCACATTCCTTGGACATATCACAGTTTTCTTTGTCTTTCTGAGGGGGGGGGAAGAGGGAGGGGGGGGGGGGGGGGGGAGGGGGGGGGGGGAGGGGGGGGGGGGGGGGGGGGGGGTGCGTGTGCACAAAAGGTCTTGGGAGACGCCCAGTTTTTTCCTCTTTTCTCACCCCCCCCCCCCCCCCTTAAAGGTGACCCGTTTTTATCGGATCATATCGCACGCGACCGATTTGACATTCACCTCTGTCATTCGCTCGTCCCATTGGCTGGCTCGGACCGGTTGGCACCGCGGTGACGTAAGCGATAGGTCCAAAAGAGAGCAGATAGATGCTGGGAGAGAGAGAGAGAGAGAGAGAGAGAGAGAGAGAGAGATCATGTGTCCCAAGTTGTGAGATGTCGTGCGCGCGCCGCATACTCTGCCCTTTTTAATCAGTAAGTCGCGCACTGTGTAGTGAACAAAGTGCTGTTTGGGACACATCCCATCCAAATGACGTGCCCTAGTCTATAGGTTACCCATAATGCACTCTGTCCCATGCATGTTTGAATTTATGCATTAGGGATTAGGGAGGAGCATTTCAAACATCACACCCAGGATAAATATTCTGCATATGCTTTGGACAGGATGAAGGTTTAGAGAGAGAGAGAGAGAGAGAGACAGGGGGGAGAAAGAGAGAGAGAGGGAGAGAGAGATTATTCACTGTGACATTGGACGTCTCGCGCACAGTTGTTTCTCACGGTTGCCAGATCAGATGGAAGTCCATGGTTGTACACTGATACAGTTCCGATTCCTCATTAGATCACCCCTTGAGTTTTGGGTAACTCCTGTTCAGGATCCTGCGGTGGATGGAGATGTGATCCTGGGAGCACACATGTATGCGAAAGTTTCCTTTTGGGATGAGAGAGGATGAGAACAGATTGCGTGAGATATTTGCTTCTTCCTCGGAGGTTATGTTTTGTGTGATGTTTTTGTGTTTGTTTGTTAGCAGGATTACGCAAAAACTATGTGCAGGTTTTCATGAAATTTCTACCAGAGGCGGCACTTCGGACAAGGAAGACCGCATTAGATTTTGGAGATGATTATGGATCAAATTCTGGATCCAGGAATTTTTTAAGGAACATTTAACATTGTTAGATAGGGATTGTTGACATTTTGGTTCATATGGAGGGTTGCTGGGCTTGGTGGGGGTTTCTGCTTTCTGAGTACCCTTGTTTTTTTCTCCAGCTCTACACTGTACACACTTTATCCTACTGATTTATTCCCTCTGAATCAGTAAAAACACACAATTTAAGTGAAATAAACAAAAATATCAGTACACTGAAGAAAAAAATCCTCCTTCTGTTTGAGTCACCTGTGACATTTACATTTACGATATTTGACAGATACCCTTATCCCGAGTGACTTACATTATCATCTCATTTATACAACTAAGCACTTTAGGGCCTTGCTCAAGGGCCCAATAGAGGCAGCTTGGCATCAATTGGGCTTGAACCTAAAAAACCTTATGATCAGTAATTCTGAGCCTTAACCACTGACCCATGAACTGAGAAATGAGTTGAGTAGGTTTATTCTTCTAAAAAATACAGCACAGTTTCTTTATTCTCCCTTTATTTATTAATCATATTTATGATATATTATCCCATGTCCCAAAAGCCAGAGTCAGTAGCTGAGAATCGGTCCGGCAGAACCCACGCCTTCGGCTGCCACCCGGCTGACACTCCACCCGACCCCTATATCCCCTCCCACAGGTGGTGGGTCCATGGGAGGGCGGACCCATGTCTCCTCTTCAGGCTGGGCCCGGCCGAGCTACATGGGCAGAAGCCCAACCACCAGGTGCTCGCCTTCGAGCTCCTCCCCCAGGCCTGGCTCCAGGGGGGTCCCTGGTAACCCGCATCCGGCCAAGGGAAACTAAGTACTTGAGATATTTATATTTAGTATAGAGGTCTTCTGAACCGCACTTAGTCTGGACCATCACCTAGGACCTGTTTGCCTTGGGTGACCCTACCAGGGGCGTAATGCCCCTGACAACATAGCTCCCAGGATCATTAGGACACGCAAATCCCTCCACCACGATAAGGTGGCGATTCCCTCTGGGTCTGGAATGAGGTCCTGCCCCAAGTGTAAGAGTTCAAGTATCTCGGGGTCTTGTTCAGAGAGGAGACAGTTGAGGTGACTTGGGCATCTGATCAGAATGCCTCCCGAACGCCTCCCTGGTGTGGTGTTTCGGGCATGTCCAACCGGGAAGAGACCCCGGGGCCGACCCAGAACATGCTGGAGGGACTACGTCTCTCGGCTGGTCTGGGAACGGCTCGGTGTCCCTCGGTAGAGCCTTAGGAAGTGGCTGGGGAGAGGGACGTTTTGGCTGCTGCCCCCGCGACCTGACCCCGGAGCAAATGGAAGAAGATGAAAATGAAGATATATTATTTTATTTATATATCAGCAAATTATTAGTTTTTTATTATAGTTTATTTCTTTATTATTTGGTTGTTTATGCTTCATTCCTCCTTTGCTTGTTTATTCATTCTTCATCTTTTTGTCTGCGTTCTCATTTCAAATTTCTCATTTGTTTGTCTATTTGGTTTTTTTCCTCTTTTGTTTGTTTGTGTTAATTAACTTTATTAATTGCATTTAATGATATTTTGTGTGTTTATTATTGTTCATAGTTTCTTTCTGCTTCTCTGTGTTTTTCTTTATTCTTTATTTGTCTGTTTTTGATTTATTGGTTCGTCATGTTTATCTTTGTTAACCGATTCCTTTTTTGTTTGTTTGTTTGTTTCGTTTGTTTGTTTTTTCCACCAATGTATTTTTAACCCTTTTTATTTTATACTTTATGGAGGAATATGATAATATCCTGTACAGGGTTATTCGTTTTATAACTCTTGGGTTGAGATTGTTTGAGAATTTGACCGTTTGTGTAAGTGGTGAACTGTGAATTTGCGTGTTTTGTGGAATTAATAAACTTGAAACATCTGCCCCAATCTGGCAACCCTGTGATTTTCCCGAGCCTTAAACTGAACGAAGCGCAGTGGAGCCGTTACGCAGTTTAATATATCGGCAATAAAACCGAGCCGAGCCGGCGGGGTCACGTGACAGCATAGCGCAAGAGCGAGCGCAGGGGGTGTGTAGTGGTGGTGGTGGTGGTGGTGTGGTGGGGGGGACCGGGATGTTAGAAGAAGTGATGGAAGGGGCGGGGGGAGACTCTCTCTCTCTCTCTCTCTCTCTCTCTCTCTCTCTCTCTCTCTCCCTCTGTTGCAGTCCTTCCAGAGGATGCGTCCATCGGCCATGCTCCACTCTCGCGCGCCTCTCGCACCTTTCCAATGGAATTCCACGTGCCGCACGGATTAACCGCCGTTCAGCTTGGATGATTCGCATCGGGGACGCTCACGCGCTCCGGTGGCCATGGCTCTCGTGATGGACCCCATCAGCAAATGGAGCCCGAAGCAGGTGCTCCAGTGGATGAGAGGTAAAAAAAAAAAGAAAGAAAAAAAAAAAGAAAGAAAAAAAACCGGCGGGAATGTGGATGCGCGCGAGGAATAAATGTCGGTGTGACATCACTGTTCGGTGTCTCAAAAAAAAGAAAGAAAGAAAAGAAAGAAAGAATTAGTGCTGAGGCACGAGCCACCTTAGGGGGTGCGTGATCTTATCAGCATGGACCTAGATGAAGCGCGCGCAAGCGAGCGTGCCTGCGTGCGTGCGTGTGTGTGTGTGTGTGTGTGTGCAAAATAGTGACCTCATTGGTGCTTGGGTTTTAAGATGACTTCATGCAGCGAGGTACGCATTTATGTTTTGGGGAATTCACACACGCGCGCGCCTTCATAAAATAGGGCAAGGTAGGGAACATTTCCAAGGGCCCTAAGTAGTGTGCAAGGGGTCCGATCATTTTACTCATGCTGGGAAAAAAAATAAATCAATCAGTGTAAAAGAAAAAAAAAATCTTCCATCTCTCGCGCACGAATCGTTGCAGCAGCAGCAGCACCACGGACAGCGGCGCACGTGCCTCGTCCTGCGGTGGAACAGTGTGTCCAATGTCCCCGCTTGTACTGCACGACGACTGAGAGAACCAGAGGAAGGAAATGGAGCGAAGGAGCAGCACCCCCTCCCCTCCATCCCTTCCTCGTTCCCTTAACCCCCCCCCCCCCCCCCACCTCTCCGGTCCCCGTCGTCCAGTCGGTCTTTATGCATGTCATCCGTGTCAGAACCATGTCATGATGCTCGTTCCACTTCACGCCATGTTACGGAGACATTAATCTCACATTCAGGCTAATAACAGGGCCCCAAAGGTCCCAGGGCGTGAAGCTCGCTCTGCGTGACCAGTACTGTTTCATGGTTTTGTCGTGTCATCATCATCACCATCACCACCATTGGTGGTGGGACAGGCTCACGTGCAGCGAGACGTGATTAAGAATCATGGGATACAGTCTCCACAAAAAGAGCCTTTTTTTCACCGACGTGTATTCTCCTTGTCGTCCTTTTGCACGGTCGTCATTTGCATAGAAATATCATCGTGGCCTTCCTTTAAAATATGACATCACTGGGCATGAATTAACATAAAATTAGCATAAAAACAGACAAAAAGATTTAACCTTGCACTATGTGCGTCGTTGTAAGTAAAAGGTATAAAAGGTGCACATGTGATGGTACAACGAGTGAGCATTCAGTTTCGTGAATGAAAAATGAAAACGCCGCCTGAACGAAGCCTTTGAAGGTGTGTGTGTAATTTATTAACATACTTCTAAACCTGGAGCAAATGTTTCATTTGCACTGTAATTTATAAGATACAAAACAATCTTTGTTTAAGATTTTTTTTTTTCAGTTTATATTTTCTGGCCCTGAAATAAGCTCCACCCCTTACTGAAATAAAACCCCGTTGCTTAGGTTTGTTTTTGAATAAGAAACAACCGTGATGCAGATTGCGTTTAAAACAGAGGGGTGGGACTTATTACTGAGAAGGCGTGTCTTGAAAATACTCGAATGGTATTTAATGCTTCTGTTTACCCTGTGATGATGTAACATGTTCGTTTAGAATTGCCGGCAAGGTGTGCGTTATTTTCCGATATCACCTCTAACGCACGTTGGATTAAACGATTAAAAACGTGCTCAGGTTTTTTTTGTTTTTTTACGAAGGGTTCAGGTACAAAAAAAAGACTGAGATAACTGAAAGGATGATGGGACACAACCTAGACTGTTTCTTAATACCAGGTTCGGCAAGTTCGACGGATTAAGTCGGACTCGGTAGGGCGCTTTACGGTGCGAGAACAGGAGGACGCTTTACGGTGCGAGAACAGGAGGACGCTTTACGGTGCGAGAACAGGAGGACGCTTTATGCTCACTTGGTGATTGGAACCAACGCAGTGTTTTTATTGCTGTATCTGTTTCTGTTTGCTTTACGGTTTCCTTCCAGTTAAATTATATTTACAATAAAATGATATCTGATCTGAAACAAGCCTAGCTCTTGTCATTTAATTTTAAGATATTAATAAATAATAAATAATATCCCAGATGTGTGGCATGCATATAAAAAGCCAGTGGAAGGAAAAGGGTTGTAGGAAATGGTTGTTATGAACAACAGCAGCTGAGTTTGACAGGAAACACAAAACAGAACAAAAATGAATGAATGAAAACCAAAATCGGACATAAATGACATAGTTATGGTGGGTACAATGCATTCTGGGACACTAGGTGGACATTGAAGTCACCACCCGATGCATCGGCTGTAAAATGGGAGGAGCAAGAACACATCCAGGTGTATGGACTACACCTGGTTAGATGTAAACTTTACTCTGGATGTGAATGATGTCGTTTGACAAATCCGCAAATACTCAAATTAAGAAACAGCCCTTGCCTTTTCTCCACTGAGAAAATTATTGACGTTTCTTGCTAACTGCAGCTTCTTGCTAGTTAAATAGTTAGCCTGAGGCATTAGCTACCTCACATTCGGTGTTTATTTCTTCTAGTCACCTCACACTAGTGTTCTCACAAATATTCAGCAGTGAGTATAATGTGTATTTAAACCCTGTGGTGGATGCAACCTCAGATAAATTCGTTCGGTCTCTGGTTCATTTTTTCTTCTTGGTTTCTGAGTCGTTACTTTGTGCAGTTGTTGCTCATTCAATTCATTTTCAGTACAATGATTAAAAACTGTACCTGGCCCTTTATTATTGTTTTTTTTAATGAAATAATTGCTGTACATTTAAGTGCAAATGTGAATTTTCAGCTTTAGGTTAAAGCTAACTTAAACCTGCATTGTCTATTACTGTTTATTACAATGTTATTAACATTCATTACAGTGTTATTACAACAATATTTGACTGACTTGGTTTATGCATTTATGACTCTTTGTTTTTTAAAAAGAAATTATACTAATATGAAATTTAATTGTGAATGTTGTCTGCTATCAAATTTTTGAGATTAAATTCAATTTATTTGGAATAATTTGTTGATATTATTTTGGTTAAGCTCAACGGTAGCCTCGTAGCTCCAGCACGGAACTGAAAAAGCTCTATTAATATTAAGAGGAAAGCTATTTAGGTTAAATTTTTTTTAAACTGATTTGTAATCTGATCTCTGTGGCGTGTGGAGTCGTGTGGAGCTCGAGCGGATTTTCCCGATGTGGAGATGAGCAGAAAGAGATTTGGGTTTTTGTAGAACAAACTGTTTGCTGTACATTTGCCTTTTAGATTGAACTGGTGAGAAGAAAGCGAGTGCATGCACTGAATATGAATGTGTGTGTGTGTGTGTGTGTGTGTGTGTGTGTGTGTGTGTGTGTGTGTGTGTGTGTGATAATGTTCAAAGGGGTTTCCTCTCTGTGACTCATCTCTCAGTGGGAGCTTTCTGCTACACATTTCTGTGATCTGATCTGAGATCAGTCTGAGTGCTGCTGTTTGGGGTTCTAACACGCTAACACACTCGCTCGGCTCCGCTCCGGATATTCATTATCATTCCCACATCATTGGAATGTCATGAGTCCATAAACATGAGCACTGCGGAGATTCCCCAGGAGCAGGAGCCTGGTTTAAGTCGCTACTCCTAAGTATAAGTTTTTAGTCCTTAGAGTAATCTTTGGTCCTGTGTGCAAGTCTTTAGTCTTTAGTGTTAGTCTTTAGTCTCTAATGTATGTCTTTAGTCCTGTGTGTAAGTCTTTAGTCTCTAGAGTAATCTTTAGTATCTGGTGTAATATTGGGTCCTGTGTGCAAGTCTTTGGTCTTTAGTGTAAGTCTTTAGTCTCCAGTGTCATCTATAGTCCTGTGTCTAAGTCTTTAGTCTTTAGTGTAATCTTTAGTCTCCAGGGAACGCTAAAACTTTAGTCTTTAGCGTAAGTCTTTAGTGTAAGAACTTTAGTCTCCAGTGTAGTCTATAGTCCTGTGTTTAAGTCTTTAGTTTTTTAGCATGAGTCTTTAGTCTCTAGTTTAAGTCTTTAGCCTCTAGTGTAAGTCTTTAGTCTCTGGTGTAAGTCTTTAGTCTCTGGTGTAAGTCTTTAGCCTCTAGTGTAAGTCTTTAGTCCTTCGTGTAAGTCTTTAGCCTCTAGTGTAAGAACTTAAGTCCAGTGTAATCTTTAGTCCTGTGTGTAAGTCTTTAGTTTTTTAGCATGAGTCTAAGTTTAGTGTAAGTCTTTAGTGTAAGTCTTTAGTGTAAGTCTTTAGTGCGTGTCTTTAGTCCTTAGTGTAAGTCCTTAGTGCGTGTGTGTGTGTGTGTGTGTGTGTGTGTGTGTGTGTGAGTGTGTGTGTAAAAGAGTGTGCGTGTGTAAGTGTGTGGAAATGGACGACTTTAGTCCTTTAGTTTGAGACAGAACTCCAAGGTATCGTTGCCAGGGAGCTATGATGGCTGACTCATAAACATATGAGCCAATTAAACCGAAGGACACACACACACACACACACACACACACACACACACACACACACACACACACACCCACAGAAAAAAGCACTGCGGTGATCTGTTCCTCGAATAGTTTAGATGATAGGCTTGCTAAGCGCCGGTAATGTGAAGTGGGTGGGTACCTCGCTACATTAATCTCAACTTTGTAAACATAAACATATGAGCCAATTAAACAGAAGGACACACACACACACACACACACACACACACACACACACACACACACACACACACACACACACACAATGACGATCCTTGACATGGTTCCTTCCTTCATTCCTCCATTTCAGTGTTTGACATCATACACGTGCACACTGTCACGTCTCCTCAGGTTCTGTTCTTGCTGACCCATTTCATTTCATACGCTCTCTTAAGCTTCACTTTCCTTATATGGTCATTGTTTCCTGTTCTTGGAGCCATATTGCTGTGGCAGTTATCTCATCTCATGTTTTGCTCATTAGCCCCTGACTAGTTTCTCTATTTTTATCCTCGTCAGTTCTCTGTCTGTCGCATGTGATTTTATTTATGATCCTACAATAATGCGTTGTGTGTTCTTCTGGGTTTCTCGCCATCCTTATGTAGATCCTTAGCACCAAAAGCTCTGTATATCTCCCTGAGCAGATCTATGGTTCTGTAATTCTGTCTCCACTTCTAGAGTTCTGGACGTTCTTCATAAAAATCTAGAGTTCACTAGGCTCTTCTGATATCTCTATCATTCTGGACGAAAGCATGTTCTTCAGGTTCTTCTTACAGTTCTAGAGTTCTCTATGTTATCCTTAAAGATCTAGATTTCGGTAAGCTCTTCTTTTATCTCTAACATTCTGGAGTTCATCAGATTCTTCTTACAGTTCTGTATGTTCTTCT
>JBCNYH010000005.1:30662754-30693148 GCA_039654325.1 Tandanus tandanus | reverse complement strand
TTTTTTAACAAACGTGATTAGATATATATATATATATATATATATATATATATATATATATATATTTTGGAAACTGGAAATGAAGGTAATGCTAGCTCAGCTAGCAAACCCAAGTGCCACCAATGGCAGTTTTTCAGTCGAGACTAATTCCATCAAAAAGGAACAAATTATAGAATTAAAGTATTTGATAGTCAGAACATATTTCTTTTTTATTTTTAGGAATTTGACAGTTTTGATTTCCCACCAAACTCGATTTTAATGGACTACAGCCAGCTCCATGCTAATCAGCTAGCTTCATTTTCACCGGATTGCCACGAAAAGCACCAAGTTATGGAAATAAAGTTTTTTATAGTAATGGCACACTAGCCAGGTTTCCTGTATTTTATTTATATATTTATAATTAAAAAATATCCCTCTTATTGGATTTGAGTAATAGCCGGCTTGGCTGTACAGTATATTGCTTTTCCATATGGGAACTTGCTACTGCTAGCAGGTTAGCATTTTGCATATTAACTTTACGCAAAAAGTCACAAATGGATGTTGATGCATTCTTCTGGAGGGGTGCAGTATGACCCAAGTAACACACATTAGAGTTTGGCTCTGATCTGCATCAAATTCTGGATTTTTGTTTGTGTTTGTGTTTGCTGTGAAATTTGTTTTGTTTGGGGGTTTTTTGGACTTGGTGGAGGTTTGCACTCCGAGTGCTTTTTGTTATAAATATAAATTATTAATAATAAACAGGAGCCGGGGAATTGCACGCTGATACAAAATAAAATTGTTGAGAAAATTCTAGGCCGTCATAATGAGTCATGAGTTAAGGCTTCAGAGAACCGTTTACTGAAAGTATTTCAGTATTTTATTGGAAGAGGACCGCCGATAAGATCGCTGTTTGTGTTTCAGTATGGCGGGATTTTTTTTCTGGAAATGAGAAGCACGTCAGTGTGTTTTCTTGTATTTCCTTTGTTTGTTTTCTGCTTTTAAATTCCTGTTGTCTCGAGTTGCGCGGAACAGGCGTCTAAAAACAGCATCGAGATCGAGTGGGAGTTCAAAACAGGTCTAAACATAGCAGCAAGAAACCCACAGTGTGGAAAACCACAGATAGCACACACACACACACACACACACACACACACACACACACACACACACACACACGTGAGTGCACATTACAAAATCATGATCTCTCACATCACAGCACTGACAAATTCTCACTTCTGATTGGTTGGAAGGGAAAGTGCCGATGAATTTTCTTTAACAGCAGCTCAGACAATCTCACAGCTGCACATCTCGTTTGTTCTACTGTCGCTACTATACAGTGCTGTTTCTATAGCAACATATAAATCATAGGTACTTATACAGCACGTTAAAAATGTGTCATTGTTGATGTTTACGTGGACAGCGGGAACATGTCACCCTCGGAGGAAGTTGCGCCCACTTTCCTACGAGTTTACGGTCAGTCTCAAATCGCTAGCAAGTAGGAAGCAACCCACTGGAGAAGGACCCCCCGTCTGCCACTAAAGCCCCTGGTGGATGGGTAGTGCGTACACGTTACCCCTCCTACTCGACACCGATTGTGTTCCGATGATAAGTTGTGCCCGAAACAAGATGCTTCCGTGGAGCAAGTTGCGCCTACGAGTGTCAAGTTATTCAGGAACAAATCGCAAATGTCACACGGGCAGTTGTGCAGGGGGCAACTTCTTCTGGGCGCTATTAGCAGTTTAAGAAGAAATGTGCATGTTTATTTCACATTGTTCGGAAGGAGTCTCCAGTTTCAGTAATACCGTAACATGCGCCCGGATACTCAGTACTAGTGTTGAAGTACGAACCATCAGGTCGTCCATGTTTTACACTTTATAAGTAAATGAAAAACCTGGATGTTTGTAGCATTAGCTAAGCTAGCTAACTAGCCTAAGGTTATGTGTTCAAACCCAAGTTAATTGAGGCTCCTTATACTGAACAAAGTGTTACGTTTGTACGGGTTCGCTTAGACCTCGGATTTACTTCAGTCCACCATTTTCTTTTTCCCCCAGCTGTAATTCTTCGTTAGTTATTCAGAGAATAACTTACTGCAGATGAATTATGGGATACCGTAGTGTAGTGTAGTGCAATGCGGTCCCTAGCCACTACACCACCGTGCCGCCACAGCTACAGTTTGAGTACTAACAGTATGCACGTACATGTATTCAGTCTCAATGTCTTTTTTCTCGAAGACTCGGACTCCTCCCTCATGCGCTTCCTGAGCGACGACAGGATGCTGGTCTTACAGGAAGAGGCGGAGTTTTCCCAGCGCGACACCACCAGGCGGACCAGGAAGAAGAGCCGAAATCCCAGCAGCCCCAGTTTTCCAATCAGCCCTTCCATGCTGGCCCCGCCCGTTCGGCTGGACTCCGGACCCCCGGATGGGCTGCCCTTCTCTCTGCCCGATACCAGCACCATGCCGCACTACCACGTGAGTCTCGGTTTCAAGTGAGAAACAAATACACAGGGCCGCGATGGGAATCTTATATTTCACTGGAATTGTTCCCCCGGATATCATTCCAGCTTCCTTCTTTTTCTCCCCCACAGTTTGATATTCTTCTTTTTATTTGTTTGTTGTTGGAATGGTTCTTTCCTGACCTGGATGTTACCCAGGATTTCGTTTAAGCCCCTTTTTAGGTTTTCCGTTTGCAGAATGCAATAAGAGACGTTTTTAAGCATGCACACACATAAAACCACACACACACACACACACACACACACACACACACACACACACACACAGAGTTTGGTGGCATAACATGCTTTCGGTTCACTGCTTGGAACAGGAAATCTCCTCTCTGATCTTTTTTTTTTCTTACTTTCTGTCATTCTTGTGTCTCAGAGAGCCACAGACACGCTGCGCGCCGACCCTGACAGGTGAGTCACCGTCTCTACGCCGTCTAAAATCATCGTTTCTATTTAATTATATTTAAAATGAAAACATTTCAGAACTCCGTAGTGTAGAGATTATATCGTGTGATGTGTACACGGTAAATTAATTCTACATATTTAAATGTGGTTTAACCTTTGAACTCTACGCTACACTGAAGAAGAGGGTTTTTTTTACAAGCCTTTCGTAGCCTAGATATTTTTATTTTTATACATTCTACTAAATATTTTCCTCCAATCAGCACGTGAGGGATAATTCGTCTCTGGTGACTTAATTTTTCCACAAAAAACTAAATCTCTGACATCATCACTATTTTTCACAATTCCAGCCTCGACATTCCAGGATTATAAACAATCCACAATAAAAATAAAAAAAACCCCTAAAACATCGTTCTGTACATGTCATGTCATGTCACGGGGGGACGTGAGAACCCCTGGAGCGCTTGTCCATCTATCCGGAGGCTCTGGAGAAACGTCGAGATTCAGTTTTACAACAAAACAACAAAAAGCTGTGACGGTATGAAGGAGACGGGAGACGGAGATGAGGATACTGAGGGTGGGAAGCCATCCAGGACGAAACAGGCCGAAGTTCTGTCCGGGAATTTAGTTTAGAAAAACAAACGGGTCGGTTTACAGTATATAAAATCCTTTTGTGTTTTTAGTACATGCAGTTAAATGAGTTATGAGCAGATATCACACAAACACACACACACACACACACACACACACACACACACACACACCCTGTACATTAGAAGCCAGATAAAGCTAACTGCTCAGATGCTCACGATGGTGTGAACTCCAGCCGACAGAAAAACGCTAAACGGAAAAGACAGAGGGTTTTTGCATAGTGAGAAACTTACAGCGCGCGCGCACACACACACACACAGACACACACACACACACACACACGCACACACCGCTCGTTTGTGAAAGGGAGGGGGAGTACTGCATGTAGGTGTGGGGTGTTTTGTGTCATAGTGGAACCTGTGAGGAACTTTACCACAGATCACCCCGAGTTCAAATATGAATCATTTTTTAAGCAACATTTTTTTTTGCCATTTGTGCTACTAAGAGAAGCTAAATATCTGATCTATAAGATACCAAATACTGATACATTTACACATAAGAAATATCAGAATAGGGCTGGGCGATACGGCCAAAATTCCATATCACGATAATGATACGTCTGTAAATTTTAAGATCAAATGAATAAACAAACAAATATTTTTGATAAATTAAATAATATCAGGAATGTAGCAGGTAAGTCAGGTAAATTTTATTTCATTTTAAATCAGCACCTATTTATGTGTAAAATCTATACAATATGTGACAGTATAATACGGATTAAGTGGCGAGGGCGTGTTTTGAGTAAGTTAAAGATGGCGTACCTGGATGAAAATGCGATATCACCAAAAACACATCCTTCAAAGCAAAATCTTCCACATGACCAAGTTCATATATCCATAAACACCATCTCTCCACGCTAAAATGCTTGTGTAAGAAAGGATTCCGTGTCCACGTTGGTGTAAAACTAATAGAAATATCCACTGATTTTACTGATTTTCAAACGGCTTTTGTGAATTTTTTTTTTTTTTTTTACCAAAAACGCATTTTGATTCAAACTAATAAACAAAAAATACGAGTTTTTATTTCACGCACACACATCACTAAGTACAATATTCATTTCTTACCTGTAACTCTGCTGAGGGAAAAAGTCGACCTTTGAACTAAACCTCTCACTGTTTCGGGTGTGTGTGTGTGTGTGTGTGTGTGTGTGTGTGTGTGTGTGTGTGTGTGTGTGTGCGCGTGTGTGTGTGTGTTTGTGTGTAGCATAACTTATACATATGACCCTGCCACCGTACTGGACTAAATACAGTAGTACCTTTTTATGTCAGAAGGTTCTTTCTGTATATAGAATATAGATTCACATAACTTTTCCTGTTTATCTTCATCCTCCTCCTCTTCTTCTTCCTCAGGTATGCCGGTTCTGCTGGGGATCGACAAGCAGGTGCACCCATGAGGAAGGTAAGCACCATAAACTTCGCGCGTTCCTCCAATTCTTTATTCTTATTAATTAATTCTTTATCTCAGTTTTAAGTCAGTCGAATCATTTAAATGAATCCGTGATGCGAATCAACTGAAATGATTCGTCAACACAAATCAACAAACCAAGACAAGCAAGCTTTGGGGGGAAAGAGGGCGGAGCTTAAGTTTGTTATGATCGTTTAATTGCGTTTTTACCTCCACCAAGGGGGATGAGACTCGTCATGAGTGCTCGTCTGTCTGTGTGTCTTTGACCACAATAACTTGAAATCTAATGGGATGGATTTCCACAAAATTTTTCACCAAATGTGGGTCATGGGCCAACGAAGAACTGGTAAAATTTTGAGCATGATCCAGAACCGGATCCAGATCCAGGAGAGTTTTAAAGGATTTCACTCACTCACAATGCGCCGAGAGAAAAAAAATACAGAGCTCAAAAATAATTGTGGAACAGGCCACAAGGGGGCAACGTAATCCTACATCATCTGCCAATAAATCCTGGGGACATGCTGTGTTTTTGTTCATTCCATTGCCTTGGCTCTGCATGTCCATGAATGTGAAAGGGGCGGAGCTTCTGAAGGAAAGCTGAAGGGAGGTGTGTATTGATTTGGCTGTTAAATTCTGATATCAGGAATGAACTTGCGAAACCTCCCAAAACCGTGAAATTGCATTCTCATTTTCTTCACTTGCATCATGGTCTTGTGTCCCAGTCCCTCCCACCGAGGAAACATAGAGAGACGCGAGAAACAATATGAGGAGCGTGGAATCGAGGAGATGTGTTTTAAGTGTAATAACACCTCATTTCCTCTGAGGCATCATGCGGAGCGACTTCCGCTGCTGATGATGGCAACACTGTTAACCTGCTACGTAATGTGGCCGTTGTCATGTAAGGAGCGGGTTTTTTTATACGCTGGGGGGAAGCTCTTCCAGAAAGGCTGATCTGATGGATCATCGCTCCTTGAGATTCGCTCCTCACTCCTTGATGCACAAATAAGAGAACCGTGACAGTTGGCAAAGATGGCAGGCAAGAAGAACGTCTAGTTCAAGCAAAGAAACAACAAATAAGGATTTTGGGACGCACCCAACGACCAGTTCTTTGACTGGGTTAACTTTAAGCCCCGCCCTTTTTGATTCAGAGTGCCGGGCGAGTTTCTGAGCCGTAAATCAAACCAAGGGAAAGACTGAAATGTTCGGGTAATTCCAACGCATTACTCAAATGATGAGTTTGGGAAAAAGTTTGGTTGTTCATTTGACTGAGACACTAAAGGGTTTAGGGTCTAACATCAGAGGTGATCTCACACCCTCCAGAGGTGTAAAATGAACGTACGTGTGTTTGTGTTTTCTCTGTAGTCTGTGCACTATGCTTCCTTAAGGACCAAGACCAAGAAGAAAAGCCGAGGTGAGAAGGAAACCTGCTACACTGCTGGATTGTGGAGATATACTGTATGGGTGCTGGACTGAGTGTGTGTGTGTGTGTGTGTGTGTGTGTGTGTGTGTGTGTGTGTGTGTGTGTGTGTGTGTGTGTGTTAAGGGTCTCAGAGTAACTCAAGCAGGAGGCGTATTGCCTGTAAGGATCTGGGACATGGCGATTGTGAAGGCTGGCTGTGGAAGAAGAAGGACGCTTCGGGCTACTTCACGCAGAAATGGAAGAAGTACTGGTTCGTCCTCAAGGACTCGGATCTCTACTGGTACACCAACCAGAACGTAAGAGATGCCACACCTCCTTTTTTTCGTAGAGCAGAGAGCGGAGGGGTTCGTACCTGAGAGCGGATTAGTTCTAAACCTTCCTCCTCTTCTTCCTTTTTTTCTCCAGGACGAGAAGGCTGAGGGTTTCATCAGTCTGCCGGAGTTCCGGATCGACAGAGCGATCGAATGCAGGAGGAAACAGTGAGTTTTCTCAAATGATCAGAAGTTTCTTATAGCTGCACATCTCCATCTGTTATACCACAGAACTTTACATTTATAGCGCCGACTCAGCCGACACCTCGCAGCGTTTACAGGTTCTCGGTGATGTCACTGATGTTAGTTCCTGTTCTCACTTTCATTATAGCAGCTATAAACATCCAGTACACAATACCCAACGAAATGTATTCCTCAAGGTGTTCCTGTCACCTGTGATGCAGACGGTCACTCATTTCTGTCTTTTTTTTTTTTTTCCTCCAAGTGCCTTCAAGGCTTGCCATCCTAAAATTAAGAGCTTCTTTTTTGCAACGGATCACCTGGAGGAGATGAACAGGTAGATCTCTCGCCTCTTCAGCACCACTCTTCTTTATTTTGGTTTCTTCTGCTTTTTAAACAAGAAAAATGTAACAGCTCCGGATGTGAGGTTCGGAATGAAGTCTGAAATTTTAAAACGGCGCTACGAGGCTAATCTAGCGAATTAAGCTAATGGAGGCATATAGCCTCGAGTTTAGCACAGCGTAAATCGTATACCTAAACGTTCACTGATCGTTTTTTTGTTTTGTTTTTTTAATTGCATATTCAGGTGGATGAACCGTCTCGGCTTGGCTGCGATTGGTTACACACCGGATGACCCAGTGCCCCGCCCAGATGAAGGTAGGAGGGGGAGGAGTCACAGAGTTTGATTTTGAAGAGCTGAAAACTTGCAGTTACAATTTTTGGTTCGTTTTTAGTTTTTATGTTAATGCCACTTTAGTTTTTATGAAATATATTCTGCAACACGACAAGTGGGAAATGATTAAATACCCACTTTGCTGTGATGGGTCACAAATATAAAATTGATTTAGAACATGGTGCCAAAACTCATGAATAATTGTCATGCTAATGCTAATCAGAAGTAAGAAAGTACGGGTTCTGCAATGAACAGGAGGCCCGAAATAACAGGAGAGCGTGTTACTGGTTAGGTGTTACTGTTCTCCAACATTCCCAAATGTTGATGTGTCTGTGTAGATTACTGGAGCGAGAGCGATCAGGAGGAGATCGATGGATCCATGACGCTCAAACAGGAGTCGACTTACCACTGCAATCCTGCCGTGAGTTCTCCCTCTCTCTCTCTATCTCTCTCTCTCTCTCTCTCTCTCTCTCTCTCAGTAATGAGTGTGGGTGTTTAATCAATACAGAGTGACCTCATGTCTTGTTACTTTGCTTTCGAATTTGCAGCAACACAACTATACATTTGTTTTCTAAACCACCACGACGTCGTTCATATAAAACACCGCTGATAGAAATGGAGCTCTTCCAGTCTTGGAGAGATACACACGTCATCACACGTGACCTTGAACATAATTCCTACATGAAAAATGATGATGAAAATGAAACAGGCAAGACTAGCAAGCAGCTAGAGCTAGCATTTCCTCTCTACCTACGGTACGCTGTGCTGGAGAGTCTTCTGGGTTTGTTGATTCCTCCACGGTTGAGTTTCATGAGTTGTTTAGTCAGTGAAAGGATTTCTAGCCAACCAGAGCCGAAAGAAAGTGAGGCTGTGAGGAAAGGCAGCGCCCTGAGCCAATCAGGAACAAGCAGAGCAGCGTGTAGCGCACATTAGCCCAAAATAAAAAGAGGTTTGGTACATGGTGGACTTTGCTACTTGCAAAACTAGCCTCCACCCTAACGAGTAAAGGAACTCCTGTGGATATAATTGGAACAGAAGGATTGTTATTAGCCTTTAGCTGTATTTAGCTAATACAGTACTGTAGTTAATTTCTTTATTGATTATTGGTTTCTGATGTATTTCGTGTGGCTCTAGGTAAGCTCATCTAGCGCGTTTGGCGAGCGCCATTTCTCCAGCGGTTCCACCTTCTCACACTCATCTGCCGAGGACTCGCACTCGTCCTGTCGCTCCACCCATCGCGAGCGTGAGCGCCGCTCCTGGCAGGACCTGATCGAGACCCCAGTGGGCTCTTCAGGGCTTCACTACCTCCAGACGGGCGCAGGAGGGGAAGGACGTGTCCAGATCTCGCCCGAGAGGCTGCGCCAGGCCACACTGCCCGCCAGACGCCGGCGCCCACCCAGACACGACGGGCCGTTCCCGTTGACGGACAACGAAGAGCCTCGCCCCCGCGGCCACACCCACAAACAGAGGAGTCAGAGCCTCCCACGGCACCGCTCACACGGCACGCTGCGCCCTCGCACCCGGCTTCATGAGGAAGAGGAGGAGGAGGAGGAAGAGGAAGAGGAGGAGGAAAGTGTGTGTGAGGTCCGGCAGCAGGTGTGTGAGGCTCCGAAGCGTGTGTGTGAAGAAGCCGACCCTCTGGAAGAGTTGTATCGCTCTCTGGAGCAAGCGAGCGTGTCTGCGTTCGGACACCAGAGACCTTCCACACGCCAGGAGTTCCGCCGCTCGTTCGTCAAGCGCTGCAACGATCCGGCCACCAACGACAAACTTCATCGTATCCGGGCGCTCCGATCCACATTAAAGGTATGCGCAAAGTGAGAGCGTGGTCAAGATGGACCACAAATGTTCCGAACGAAAACTGCATTTATTGTATTGTGTTGTGTTTCCCAGGCGAAAGAAGGAGACCTGGCTGTGATTGGTCAGGTGCTGGATGACCCCTGCCTGACCTCTCGGAAGTTCCGCGAGTGGAAGCAAAGGAACCAAGAGCTCTTCCTGGATATCTGCGAGTTTAGCTCCGCCCCTCTGGAACTGCCCACTGAGCCCGGTGACCTTTCACCTTTGTCTCCGACACTGCTGATGCACACACACTCCTTTATAGAGACACATGTCTGAAACACACACACACACACACACACACACACACACACACACACACACACACCTAGACGCCTACGGACTTTCAGTGGTGGATCTGCAACAAACTCGGAGGAAAAGACACAAAACTGGGACAGAAGACGACATGGAAATGAAACACTGTGGCCCCTCCTCTTCCCTCTGATTGGGTATCTGACCTTTAACTGACAGCTGACTGAGCCACTGTAAGAGCACTGTTTCTGAGAAGACTCCAGAACACGTCCTGGACAAACACACTGCTTCTTCTTCTTCTTCTTCTACAGATTCGCAATCGTTTCACTTGTAGATCCGTTGCGTGTGGATCACTGCGCGCACACAGATCTACACACCGTAAAAAAAACTATTTAGCTAGAAATCAAACGTACGCAAACGTGCCTCTTCCACCAAATCATCCTGCGTGTCTGAGGCTAACATAGCTAACGTAGCTAACCATAAATGAAGCCTGCTCGTCAGACGGATCGTGAACTTATGGCAGCTTTTAAAGAAAAGCTGACCAATGCGGACTTCTTAAAAACATATCCAGCTCACTTACGAAGGTGAACTAGCGATTCACCAACCTAAACGTAAACTGCAAAGAAGCTACCCGAACATGCCGTAAGGTGCTCTTTCGTCAGCCGTGCAATTTTCAGATACGTTAAACATCAAAGCAGCACCTTTTAATCCAGAAAATCGGTCTGCCACGAATTGTCTCGTCAGGAAAGACACACGTGCCGCGTACGTTAAAATCTGCCGAAGCTAAATCATTCAGATACACAGCTGTGATCCAGATGTCCGCAGGAAACTACGTCGGCATCATCATAACATACCAGAAATAGAAGAATCTTTAAGCCACGCCTCCTGCCAGATGCTAGCTTGAAGCTAGCTACAGGTTTCCTTAAAGTGTTAGCTACGTTAGCGTGTAAAGTAGCAGCCCTCGGATACTCGGACGACGTTTGGTGGAAGTTGGTGTGAATTAGATTGTTTTTTTTTGTTGTTGTTCTTCCTGCCATCAGTCCGTCACACTAACGAACTTCTGCATTCGTTCATCTGCTTGTATCATCTCCAGGATCTGAAGACGCTTTATTTTTTTCTCGCCCCTCTTCCTGCTGGAGGTTTTTAGTTTGTTTCTCGATTGTTTTCACGGGACTCGTTTGTTTGTTTACTCGTCCCCCCCACCCCCCATTCCCTCGGGATGCTGCAGGACGAGCGCTCATGTAGCCATGGGCAACGGGCTTCACTCTGTTACCAAGCAACACCGCCCTACTGTGTTAACTCTCAGAGCATGCAAGTGTGTGTGTGTGCGTGAGTGAGTGAGTGCGTGAATGCGAGTGTGAGAGAGAGAGAGAGAGCGAGAGAGAGACCTTAGAGAAGACTGATGAGACTGATGCACCTCCTGTAGGAACAGCAGCCTACGACGTGTCTGTAATCAAACTTGGGTTCTTTAGAATATTTAGAGCATAGCTGACTTCCTGCATGGTTTCCAAGTTATTAATCTTCGCCGAATGAGCTGATGAAGAGTCTGTATATAAGAGAAATATCCTTTGCCTAGCTGCATCCTCTGTTCAAAACTGTGAACTTTTAATTGTGAATGCAATCTTCTGGCACTGCAACGACAGAAGCTTTCTAATTTTCTTTTCTAAAAAAACAACAAAAAAAAAAGAACAAAAGACTTAAAGCTTTGCTTCTCTGGTATCCTGACTGTTTTTGCTTGGGGGGCAGCTGGTTATTACCTCTTATGCTTTTCTTACATTCAGGTCAGGTATTTTATTTTATTTTTTTATTTTTCTTTAATTTTTTTTTTTTTGTCTTTTCTGTAACTTGGGTTATAGAATTTTTAGTTCCTTCCAAGCTTCTAGAATTTGTAGAAAATTCCTGAACTTTTAGTCCAAAATCCAAGAATTCTACAATGTTTAAGAAATTCCCGAACTCTGACTTCAAAGTCCAGCGGTTGTAGAATTTTTAGAAAATATTTTTGATAATTCCGGTAACCTGATGTGAAAGTCATCCTTGGATTCAACTTTTTTTATTACGGAATTTCTGAGTTTCAAGTCCAAGCATTCTATTTTTTTCTTTCTTTTTTTTTTTTTTTTTTTTTTTTAGAAAATTCTGGAACTCTGAGTTTAAGGTCCAAAAATTCTAAAATATTTCATTTAAAAAATCTGAGAATTTTAAAATGTGCGAGTATAGTGTCAAGAAATCCTAGAATTTGTCGGAAATTCCTAAAACTTCCAAGGATTCTACAATTTCCAGGAAATTCCAGAACTCTGGAATTTTTTTTTCTTTCCCGAAAATTCCAGTTCAAATTGTTTAGAGGATTCTAGATCTCTGATATGAAAGACCATGGATTCAGGTTCTGTTTTGGGGGGTTTTTTGGGGTTTTTTTTGGTTTTTTTCTGTAACTGTGAGTTCAAAGCCCAAGGATCCTAAAACCACGTTTGAAAATTCTGTAACTGTGAAGTGAAAGTTCGAGGATTGTAGAATTTTCAGTTGTAATTCATATCTGTTCGAATTTTTCCACCAACACGGAGCCGAAGCCGTTTGGCGAGACGAACGTACCTACAGCGTCATATCGCTCTCGTCTCTTATGCTAACGATCGAAACTTATTGGGTCCTTAATTTTAAATAATTAAAAACAAGCTAAACCTAGCAAAGCCCATATACTCTAACTTCCACCTGCGGGAAGTTTAAGGGAGTTTGGTGGCTACAGTGGTGTTTTGACTATAGCTAGCTGGTTAGCGTTATACAGTACCAGTGAAAGATTTGAGCACCTCCTCACCTTATCACAACCTGTAAGTATAATTTGACTGATGCTGTGTATAGAAAACTTCTGAATCCGATTTGTCTTCTTTACTGAAATCTTTTTTCGTGACTCAGCCATAATTAGATCTGATGCAGAATCTACTAACAGAGCCAATGATCGACTTGATTCTTTGACGCTGCGTTAGCGATATAGTTTCAGTAATACTCCTCTGGATTATCGGAGAGCAGCCCTGGCTGCGGGACGGCGTTGGTGGGAAAACACTGTCTGTGTGTTTCAGTAATGTCTCTAACACACCCCTGGCTTACTGACTTTTCCAATGATTCACTTGTGTGCTAATTAGCGGACTTGCTAAAACCTACATGTACAGTTTTTCAGAAATTATATATATATTTAAAGAACGTCACTGCTGTGTTTACACTCACATCCGACTCTATCCGCTGGGATTAAAGGCAGAGTTTGTTAAATCCACTTCGCACTTAAACTCTGTGCGAGTGTTACGAGTAGCCGCGTTTGCGCTAGCCGAACATCCGCTGAAAGAGACTGAGGCGGCGAGTGGTGGTGTGTTAGGAACAGTATTGATACCCTGAGCTTTGCTGAAACGTGTTTTGTTTTTATTGGGTTCTGTTTGGTACGTTGCGTTGAGCTGAGGTGAAACTCCGTGTCCACGCCCGAGTCCACGTCAACTTTGTGTGAAGTGTATTTACTGACTGCTCTCCTCATCGTGGTCTGTTGTACTCACAGTTATTACCAATGTACCCTGTGAATACAACAGCTCGGGGGACGTACCTGAATCGAGTCGAATGTAATTATTTTTAACAGCATAAACTGTACAGAATATTCACACACACACACACACACACACACACACACACACAAACATTGTCCTTTTTACGTTTCCGTGATGTAGAATGTCCTCATGTTATAAACTTCACTGTGGATCGTTTTATAGCATCGCCAGCATCATATGTATGATTGCATATTTATATATATATACACACGTGTGTGTGTGTGTGTGTGTGTATGTGTGTGTGTGTGTGTTCTCCTGGGCTTCACTGTGGTTTAGGGCACTTATTTCCCGCCCTGCTCTCTGCCCTGCTGAGTGAAGTGGAAGTTGCACTGAGACTTCTCCATCAGAAAGCGCTGCTCTTTTCCTTTTGCCCTCCGTCTGCACTCCGGAACTCTTCATGTCACTCCAGTGTCACTGCAGGCTCGCCCTCCTATTATTATTTTTTCCATGTATACATACTCATATATATATATAAATATAAATATAAATATATATATGATTAAGATTGTAAGATGCAAAAATGAATAAATTGAAAATCTCTGCACTTATGAGGCTGTTTGATGATTTGTGTCCTTTGTGACCTCAGTCGGCGTCCACAGTTAAGGCATCTGTTTTTGACCCTCTTGGCTTGCCATATTCATTTCTGGTTCTACTATAATATACAGTATGGGTTCCCCCTGTTCTTCCTTCAGACCCTGATGTGTATGAGTGAGTGAGTGAGTGAGTCCAGACATGGAGCGTTGAAGTGTTCAACACTCAGCTCATTACTGCCATCAGGTGGACAATGTACAGTTTTACACCCTCTCCCTTAACTTCCATGTACACTATCACTGTGATGTGCTGCAATCCTGTTGCTAATTCACATCTTTATGTCAGTGAACTCAAGATTTATGTAGATTGGAAAGTTGTGTGCCACTGTATACCACTTACTGCCAAACCAAACAAAAACTTCACAACAGATTTACAAAAAGTTTCGCTAACATTAAGTGGCTCCTAAGTAAAACGCACACTAAACGAACGCGTGTCCACATGCACAGGCCCACCTTTTTCAATGCGCCATTACTTTTGTCCTAAATAAACCACGGGATTACTCATAGTTTGTGGGTTTGTATCAGAGCTGCTTTCCTTCTATTTAAATTGAGAACCATTTAAACTTTGGCTCACTGCATTATTTCATAGGAATGTGTTGTTATCTCCTTATTAATAAATACATCATCGCCCCCTAGTGGATATGGACTGAACTGCAAAGAATAAAGTTATCATTAAAAATACGTTAGAAATGTTTGAGTGCACCTGACCGTCCACAACAAAGTAGAAATTGTTTGGAAAGCCTTCAGAGAACAGTGGAGGAGCTTTTTCTAACAGAAAGAAAGGAATACATTTGGAATGAGATCTTCAGCGAGCACGTGTGGATGACGGTAAGGCGTGAAGGTACGTTTGAGCTTATAGAGTATTCTAGAATTGTTGTTGTTTATCTTGATAAGTGTAAACAAACTGAAGAAAATAAACATTTGTACCTTTCTCTTCTTGACGCTGCGCTCCAGTTAGCGAATTTCTGTCACACAGGGCTGTTTTCTGATGTTTACAGAACAAAAAGTCACAGAATTTGTCAAGGAGTCAATTCTGAAGTAAAAAATAAATAAATAAAAGTATCTTTTAGCATTATGTTAAAAAAATATGTAATAATATATATTTTATATAAATGTAAAAGTTTTACTTTAAAAATGACGCCATATTCGAGGCTATATTGGATTTTCTGGACTTTTTAGTTTCGCGTTTTTGCTGAAGTTCCCTCCGGGCTTCCGTAGAGCATGTGTGTGCGTGTGTGCGCGCGCGCGCGTGAGGTGGGCGGAGACGACATGGTGGCCAAGGTGAGTTTTTGAATGGAGGAAAACTTTTTTTATTTTTATTACTTTTTTTTTTTTTTTTTTAAGTTTTTAAAGTTTTTTTTTAAGGTTAAAAACAAAAGGCAAAAACAAATTCCTATAAGAAAATGTCACCTTGAGAAACGCCCGAGTACTGACTTTTATTTTGTTGTTTATCAGAAAAGTTAAACATGTGGAACATTTTTGTTCCTGAAGAAACTCACGAGCGCATTATATAGAAATCATATAATCTACATATCATTATAAATAATCTAATAAATATATCATTATTAATAATGTAATATACATATAATAAATAAATGGATCATCAATAATAAATGCTGCCTTTGGGGAAAAGACTAACATCTATTCAGCTTTATTTATTATTTATTTTTACTTATGATATAAAATGTGGAATGTTTCATATTCGCAATTTTATATCTTTTATAATTTTAATTTTAAACTTGTGTAAGGTTTTTTAATCTAAATTATCCATCTATCTCTATATATATATTCTTTTTTTAATGTACTGGTTTGCAGGTTGTTAGTTTTAGATTTATTTTTTTTAATAAATAAATAAACGTTTCCTCTTTTTTGTGATATTGATATGAAATATAAACGTCGTTGTTCCACCATTAATGATTTTATACTTTCAGACCCATTTTTATGCAGGAGGTGACATAAGCTCCCCCAAAAAAGGCAAGGTTTGTACACCCCTGGTGGTCTTTTTCAGCGGAACTCTTCTTGACGCTCCGAAGTTATGTCGTGATCTCCACCCGGGTCAGCTGACCTCACTTCAGCGTTCCTACTCGCGGTGCTAATGCAAACAGAAAAAAGCTTTTAAAAGGTACGTAGTTGTAGGAGTAGGGGGAGCTCCACTGTAAGTAGTTCCACTCAGTGAGTTCGGAATGTTCCTGTACATTAGTGGTTTCACCAGGTAATCGACTACCTTTACCACTGGCCGGCACTGTAGGCAACCGTCAACTAGTTGTGGACAAAATGGCCGGCTCTGGCGACATTCGTATTTCACTGAAGAGGACACAAACTCCACAGTAAAGTGTCAATCGTGTACAGAAAAACTGAAGTTGAAGAAGAATACCTCTGCTATGCTCAGTCATCTGAAGTTGAAACACCTACTGCCAACAGCTAGTACTAGCACCAACTAGCAACACACTGCACGGATGCAGGCTAGCATTAGTGCTTTTTCCAAGGGACCAGTCACGGACAACCGCTCCTCGTGTGTCTGTGGTTCTAAGGAACTTGTCAAACAATAAATACTGGTAGTCATAAAACCCCTACTATACAATAACTGTGGGGGCGTAAAACTTTGGTGGCACTTTTCTTTTTTGTTGTGTCCTTGAATATGAGCTGAGCAAGCTGCATTTAAAGTGGATAAATTCTCCTTCTATATTAACCTGTAAGATGTTTGTCAGTTGGACAGCAACACTGAAAAGGTGTGATAAGAAGATAAGTAGATAAGAAGGCCGAGTGTGTCTGTCTGCATGCTTAATCCCGAGGTGGTGAAGTTGGCAGCGGTACCAGCTGCGTTGGGTTTGGCCAATTCCGAGTGTATGACATGACTGAGGAAAAGACAGGCGAGCAGGATTCACTACGAGAGGTGAGACAAGCCAACACACACCATCCTCTTCCTGTTCTGTGTTGAGTTGTCCATCTCCAGTAACGTGATCAAGCAGGTTCTCTGCGTTCAGCATACTTACTTTCTTTGTTCTGTAGCTCTCGGTCTACAGCATGGAACCTCCAGAGCTACAATATGTGGAGGAAAAACCGGGACACCTGCAGACAGGATTCAGGTTGATGAGAGTGGGGCTAGAGCATTGCAGGTAGGGTGTTCAACGTATATAAACATCAGGACTTCTGGAATATTTCCTAATAATACATCTCGTACTTGAATGCTGTTGAAATAAAATCGTGAATTAGGAAGAACAGACCTCTTTGTTTATATCTGTGCTATGCTGAAATAAGATAATCTTTTTGTAAATACAGAATTCTTGCACCTCAGTGAAAATTGGCACCATATCTTTATTCCACACTGGACAGGGTGAGTATTCTGAGCATTTTGTGAATTTCTGCAAGTGCTGGGATGTTGGAGGTGTCCTATAGTATGACTTCTGATTGCTTTGCTATGGCAGACATGTATAATTTCCTAAAGGACCCGCCCCCTGGCTTCCTGCCCAGAGTTGGTGTAATCACTGTGTCTGGATTGGCTGGATTCGTCCTGGCACGCAAGGGTATGTGATTCACTGAAAAGGAAAAATGCTTAGTAAATAGCAAGGCTTGTACTAGATGGACTATGCGGCACTCAATAAAACCTTGACGTTAAACCGTTCGACAGTTTTTTTCCGGGGGATTCTGAAAAGCAGCTTCACTTGAAAAGTTGCTTTCTTATTTACAAATTTCTCAATATTCACCTTCATTCCAGTGTCAACTGTTAATATTTGTGTATGCGTGCGTGGTTTCAGGCTCTCGGCTCAAGAGAATAGGTTATCCTCTGGTGCTGACAACTGTGGGCACTGCTGTATGCTGCCCCACGCATACAGTCGGAGTTTTTAAGGTAGCATTAGACATTATCAAAACACAGCCATTACACTGATCCTGGCCCAGTGTTCTTGCTAACTCTTACTGGTACTTCATCTTTCTCTATAGGTGACAGGTAAAAAGTGTATGCTGCCAGGTCTTTGGTTGCCTCTACATTCAGATCCAAACCCAAAGAGGAAGGCACTGTACCTGATGCAAGCCCAGAGGTATCTGAGGTTTACAGATGCATACAAACGTGCGTGGACACAAGCGGAGGTTATAAATAGAAAGACATTTTCTCTTTCTTTAATGAAGCATTCATCAGAAGACATTGCCCCTGAAGTCGAGGTTTTCCCTCATGAACTGCCTGATGAACTACCAGAACAGGTACCCTCCTTGCCGCAGGGTGAATCTGTGTCAGAGGCTACCTTCACGCTCTCTCTCTCGGGACTTGTAGACAATGTGGAAGAAGTTGCCCCTGTGCCAGAGGTTTCCCCAGCTACTGATGTGGATGCAGAAGTTGCTGCCCCTATGTTTGAGGTCTCCCCAGCAGCAGAAGATGGCACAAAATTTGCCCAGAGGCCAGAGGTTTCCCCAGCTACAAATACCATAGATGAAGCTGCCCCAATGTTAGAGGGTTCCCTAGCTAAGGATGCTGTCATAGATGAAGTAGCCCCTATGTCCCCTGTTACCACAGAAGTTGCCCCTGATTTTCCAGTTGTGGATATTGCTCAGTCAGAGGATGTCTCACTTGTAAAATTTTCTTCAGTTGTTGATTTTACCCCTGTGCGTGACTTGGCTCCAGAGGATGGTACTGCATCAGTAGAATTTGCTCCACAAGAAGAGACCACCCCTGCCTCGAAGGATGTTGCCTTTGAAGCCATTACACATCTGTCCGAGATGGTTTCAACAGAGAATGCGCTCACTCAAGAAGGTACCCAACTTCCCGATGATACACTTGATAGGAGTACCACTGTGGACATAGTTGCACCAACAGAAGATGTAATAGAAGTTGCCGCAATGCCTGATGCAGCCCCATCACCCTTCTTCCTGTGGCTGTTCCAAAAGAGGAGGCCCCTGTTGTAGAAGTTTCCCTTCTGCCTAATGTCCTTGACAAGGTTACCCCTGCAAATAATGTAACACCAATAGATGACCAAGTTCCAGACACTGCTGCACTGGCTGAAGTTACCCATAAGGAGGCTGTTCCAGAAGATAACATAGCAGAAATTAAGCCTCAACTTGATGCTGCTGCAGAAAGATCTAGTCCTGTGCCTGGGTATTCACCAACTATTAAAGTTTTTCCAGAAGGAGTCACCTCACTTGCAAAAGATGTTGGGATTGCTCTGATTTTAGAAGCTACTCCAGGTGTTGTCAGTTTTACATCAGATATCAAACCAAAAATGACTCCACCTGAGGATACAGTAATTATAGATATTACTCCTGAAGAAAGTTCTCCATCGGTAATGTCTGGTGTTTTAGAAGTTACAGATGTTGTTGAAAATTTGCCTGAATCTGCTGCCCCACCAGTTGAACTTGCTCCCCACATCGTAGAAGAACCGATACCTTCACCCCTTGCGGTTCAGGATACTACTGTTCCCCTTGTTGCAGAAGAAACTACATCATCGTCCCTTGCTGTTGAGGAATCTGGACCTCCTCCTCATGCCGAAGAGGAGACTCCCCTTTTTCCTGCAGCGGGAACACCTCTTTTCCTTACTGTCGAGGAAACACCACACCCTCACCTTAATGTAGAGAAAGCTACCCCACTTTCCATTTTTGGGAAGGAGACTACACCTCCCATTGCTGCAGAGGAAACTATACCTTCACCCCCTGTTGTAGAAGAAACTATACATTCTCCTCTTGATGTCAATGAAACTACACCTCATTCCATGCTTGAAGAGGCAACTATACTGCCTCCCACTGCTGCACAGGAAACTACACCTCCTTCCATTGCTGCACAGGAGACCATACCACCTCCCGTTGATGTAGAGGAAACTTCAACTTCTCCACATAATGTGAAGAAAACTACACCTCCTTCTCTTGATGTAAAGGAAGCTACACCAGCGAAAGAGAACCCAACCTGTCATCTAGTCAAAGGTAAGACAAAACAGTTCTTTTTCCTGTCGTAAAGGTAATCACACCCGGTTACATTTCCTCTGATGGCGCTGATTACCAGTAACAATACTTAATACTATGAGAAAAACCACATCCTCAAGTAACCTACATCACAGAGAGGCTCGGGAACTTTGGTTCCGTTTTGTTAGTCAGATCTAGATGGTACCCCTCTTTTTTAAATACTTTTTTCATTTTACGGTTTCAGTGAAGCCACGGTTTGTTCCGGACCCATCTTTATTAGATCACGGACAGGCGCATCCTGAAGATGCTGACTTGTACAGCACCCGGGGATAAATGAGAGACCGGAGGGAACAATGGGAAGAAAGAACCGTATGAATTATTTATGCTTTATGCTCTAGAGTGGTCTATTTGTAAGTCTACAGAATCAACTCAGCAAAAAAAAAAAATAATAAAATAAAATAAAATAACTTTTCCTTGCTGGTAAATAGTAAAGATACCTCATTTAAACGAAATGTGAACAGCCCTGAAGATCGAAAGGCTGTTTGATGTGAATTTTTCAGTGCTGCATCTTTATATTTTCTGGATTCTTGGATGTGTTGTTTCACACTGCCAGTGAAGGCAATTCATCTGGTATTATATGAAATACTGTGAGATCGGTGCAAAAAATGCAGAACCATAAGAAGTATTTTAATTGTACACAGTGGAAATGGAATTTTTTTTTTTTTTTAAATAAATAAATCAGCAGATATTTGCATATCGAGGTGATAGGTTTGTCAGTTGAGAAATGGCAATAAATAAATAAATAAATAAATAAATGTGTTAAAATTGCAAGTGTGGTTTTAATTTAATGAATTTAAAGACGATTTGATTAGAATTGACCCTGAACTTTTTAAACTTTTTGATTATATTTTTTAATTGTATGCAGGGATGTGAAATCTAAAATACTGGGAATTTTCCAAATTGGAAACTTTCCATAGAAATTAACAGGAACGAGAGAAGAATTTATATAAGGAAACTTCGATGTGTTTGGAAAAGAAACATCTTGCAGCATAATCCAAATCAAAACAACCAGATTTACTACAAATTTAGTGGACGTTTTTACCCTGCACTGTGCGTTAATATGTAAAAAATAAATAAATATAATTTTTTTTAAAAACATTTATGAGAAATATTTCTGTTGTGTTGGCTTGTGGTAAAATAAAAAGTTTGTATTTATGTTTTATATGATATAGTTTGTATAAATTACCCAAATTCCCATAAATCCCAGTTACTTCTCATGGAAGTTCCCATTTTCTACATGGAATAATTCCAAAATTCCCCACTTTAATTTCCCATGGAAAGTTTCTGGAATTTTTTTTCCGCCTCTTTGCAACCCTACTTGTACGTTGTTATTTTTAGGAAGCAAACCTCTCTATCAATAATAAGAGGAATACTTTACTCTCAGAACTCCAAAAATAATTTAATAAAACAATAATATTTTCCCCAAACGCTGAACAGGTGAACCGACTGAATCAGGGGTGTGGATGAACACTCTTTAAACAGGAGTGTTGATATCTGCCGTCCTGTATATTTTAGTGCAGACGATCTCGAGCCGGCTCTCACCCAACAGACACGCATCCAACACGCACACCACCCGCTCGTCCTCCAGAGCTGAGGCGGAGCTTAATAACGTCTCTGTAGGGAGAGAACAAAAAAAACCCCAGACAAGATATTAAAAAATAAAATACACCTGATCAAATTGTTTAGTCGATTTAAGGAATATTTTCTTTACACGTACGCAGGCGACACAGGAAACTTTCTCAAGCGTATCCGCGTTGGAAATGGGCGGCATGTTGATGATGAACATACCTGGTGAAAAGTCAGCCTGAGTACAGACGCGGCCTGTGGAAAGCCAAGACATGAGTGTGTTGTCATGGACACCATGGGACATTCCGACCGCTCGCGGATCCTCATCGCAAAACACAGGCAGGAAGAAGGAGTCAACCGCTGCCTGCTGATTTAAACCTGACAAAAAAAACAACGACTTCTTTCAGAGAACAATCTCCTCTTTACCGGCAGTATAGAGTCAAATATTTACCGTAAATATCATAATAAACAGGTAGAGGACCCGTGTCTCGTACCCAGTAACGTGAGCGTGAGGTATCCTGGGAAGGTTACAGGAATGTGTGCGTGGTCTGCGTCTGATGGCATATCCGGGTTCCACTTCGCGGGGCTCAGGTTGATCCTGTGTAGAAAGGCATCTCGGTCGTTGAAATTGAATTTTACCGGAATGCTCTCATGATCCAGAGGGGCGCATCGCATGTGATCCGTGACGTTCTGCTTAAGTAACGGCCACACGCTGCTCTCCCAAGATGCAACAGGGGGTGTAGGAGATAGCTGTGCGTCGGGGGTGCTTCCTGTCTCACTGTTGTCTTGGAAACAAGTCGGGAAGACACCAGCTTTTTATAGCTACATTTGCACTCCTTGTGAATGAGCTGTTACTATAGAAACGATCTTTCTGACCAATTAGAATCCAGGATCTCAACAGCAGTGCATGGTAAACGCTAATATTGGACCGGATCAGTACCTGCAGGGGAAGGTGATGGCGAGGGAAGAGCTTCACTGCTCTCTTCATCAGACCGTTTTCTGGTCTCCACGTCCTCACAAAGATCCGCCGGCGTTCCCATTCTGAGAGAAGAGACACCGAAAATTCCCAGAAATTCCCACGACTGACCACAATTCAGGAATATTTCACAGTCCGCGCTTACCTTTCTATTTTCCACTTCGCTCTGGTCCAGTACTGCCTCTGCACTCCTCTGTTAATAAACACACGCAGCTACTCATTAAACACAACCTGAGCGTATTTAAAATGAACTGAGTGGGCGTGGCCAAAATCCCCGTCATGTTATACTGTATATCGTACTATTTAATCTTTAAGTTTATTATAGGTGACACGGTGGCGTAGCGGTTAGCACGTCCCCTCACAGCAAGAAGGTCCTGGGTTCGAGTCCCGGGCTCAGCGAGGGCGTTTCTGTGTAGAGTTTGCATGTTCTCCCCGTGCTTGCAGGGGTTTCCTCCGGATACTCCGGTTTCCTCCCGCAAATTTTTGAATTTGTAATTTTTAATTAATTCTAATTTTAAAAAATTGCGATTAAAAAATGAACTCTTACCGCTCGACTCTCCTCCGCTTGGGAGAATTCGCGACATCGCCCCGTGATGAATCTGAGGACGTCTCGCTCTGTTGTCGTGCTCCTGTGTTTAAGGAAGAGCTGGAGCCTCCGGCCACACCCACCGAGCCATGCTCCTCCTCCTGTTCACAAACAGTATCTGCTCTTATTTTTCGGTGATGTACTTTCGCATGATGAAATGTATAAAAGGCCACACACGCACCTGTTGTTCATTCCCAGGTGTGGTGTGTGGCGCCTCAGGTGGCCACCGGTGGTATTGCACAGCAGTGATGTGGCCCTGGACTGCCACTCTCCTGTGTTCTCGATACTGCAGTCTTCTGAGCTCTGTCTGAAGGTCTCCGACGGCCATTAGCGATGAAAAAACTCCATCTACACACACACACACACACACAGAATTAATAATAACACTGCAACATGAGATTTTATTAGGCTTCTTTAGTACTTGATAAAAAAAACCCAAAAAACACATATTTCCAGAAATTTCTGCCAGTTCTTCAAGTGATGTCACTCAGACTTCCTGGTGTGGTTCAGGACATGGTGCTAATCTAATCTCATCCAGTATAATCTATAAACATGACCCTAACTTTATATGGCGGCCGTCGTGGAGAACCAGGATCACTACAAAGCAATAGAGAAGTTTTACACTGTAACACGTCCCACCCCCACACAAGCTCCGCCTCCCAGCATCTGATGCTGATATCTGAACAGAAAACTTGATTGTGGATATTGACTTATATTCACATTAAACCTAATCTGACGACACATCACGTATTCATGCTAAAGATGTGCTAAGTGCTAAACGATCATGCTAAAGCCGGCACGCTGCCGTTATCATCTGTTTAGCGGTATTCGCAGGCAGTGCGTGGCGAGGGACCGAACGTGGTGCATGTCTTACTCGCTCCACTGCTGGTGGTGTTTGGTGTGAAGGTGGGTGGTGGAGGGGGGTAACAGTACTGCCCTCCTACTGTGGTCTTCCTCATTACCACACCATCCTTCTGAGTCTTCGTCCACTGTATAAAGGCTTTGACCTTCGGCTCAGATACGTACGGCTGCTTTCTGTGGAAGCCTGAGGGCGCGCGCACACACACACACACACACACACACACACACACACACAGCGTGTCTTTCACTGCGCTCAGAATGGAAGACTTGCTGCAGAGGTCAGTTCTATGCCCTGATCACCTGTGACGAAGAGCTGAGTCTCCGCGCTGCTCGTCAGGAAAAGGGCAGAACCCGAACCCGTCTCTCGACACACGCGCATATGAGTACACACGAGATACGCCACTGCACACAACGAGAGAAAGAGAGAGATAAGAGATAAAGAAAAGCAGGAAGAAAGATGGGTGAGGAGATGCTAATAAAAAAATTATCAATGAAACAAGGTAAGGCTGACGATGGGATGTGAGGCATGATGGGAAAAAAATGAAAAAGAAATGAAAAAATAAAAACGGCAGAAAAAATACTGAAATGCAAACATTGCACTGTAAAAATACAGCGTGTTGTAAACAGGAGTGTGTGCAAGTGTGTGTGTGTTGCTGGGGCCGGTGTTGTAGTGGTTTGAGTGCTGGGCTCATGATCGAGAGGTCGTAGGTTCGAACCCCATTATACCCCCACTGTACTTGGGCTAAAGTCTTAACCACACATGCGTCTGTATAAATAACTGGGTGCCAGTAAAGATACTGGGAAGGTAACCAGTGATGGACTAGCACCCCCTTCAGGAGGAGCTGAACTAGTCGATTCGTGCACACGTGTATGTGTGTGATAATCTCCTCACTGGGACAGATGCTGTTGAAGATCTCGGGCTGAGAGGAGGCAAAAATCTCCAGGATAAAGGGAGACTCTGAGGTTCCGTCCACTGCATGAACCCACCGGTACGTCCAGAACTTCTCCGGGACTGTAAAACACACACACTCTGTACATGTCCACTTGGAGTGCATGATACCATTCTGTACTTCCTCCAATCAAGACGCATACCTGCATTTCCTCTGTTTCGGAGTCGCTCGACGCGGCTGACGTACATCACCAGGCCGATGATGTCACACGCCTGGTTATTGGCCAGACTCTCCACCTCGCATCTGAGAGTGGAATGAAACCACACTGAATATAAACACAAGCCATTCACACTCAGGTCCAGAAGTACTGGGGTGGCGATCAATCTGGAGACCTTCGACCAATCAGAAAAGCAGGGGTGTGTGTGTATGTGTACACACCTGGTAAAGAAGTTGTAGGTGACTTGAGGTAAGCTCCACTGCGGCCGAATGCTGTTAGGAGGAATCACAGTGATGACAGCTGATGGACTGTGAGGGTTCAAGGAGATCTCTGTTGCATGGCAAAACACACACACACACGCACACAGACACACAGGGATATGAGATGAGATGGTAGGATAAAACAGAACGAATGAGCTCTCGAGGTATCGTCTGATAGCAGGAGCCTATATGAGGGATCTGGTGTCCAGCTGTTTCAGAATCAGAGGGTCACCTGGTTAGTACCTGTAGAGGTGAAGGACATGAGCGGCAGCGTACTGAGCTGAGGTCTAGAGCGGTTCTGGTAGCTGCGTTTTAGTTTGTAATCCTGCAGGTACAGAACCGAACCCACGCTCAGCCGCTGATACCACTCCGGACACAGCTCGTTCCACAGGACCATCGACATGACACCGCTCTGATCGGCCACCTCGAAATACGCCTGAAACACACACACACACACACACACACACACACAGAGAGAGAGAGAGAGAGATTCCCATGAACTGATGTACACCTGTCACATTTCAACTGAATCTGTATATTAAAATAAATAAATAAATAAATAATAATAGGCGGCATGGTGGTGCAGCGGTTAGCACGTTCGCCTCACAGCAAGAAGGTCCCGGGCTCGGGGTATTTCTGAGTGGAACTTGCATGTTCTCCCCGTGCTTGCGTGGGTTTCCTCAGGGTACTCCGGTTTCCTCCGACAGTCCAAAAACATGCGCGGTTGGCTAACTGGCTGTTCCAAATCACCCCTATGTGTGCGCGTGAGTGTGAATGGTTGTATGTGTGCTGCCATGGTCTGGTGAGCTGTTCAGGGTGTGTCCCGCCCTCGCCCAGAGTCGGCCGTCGTGGGCGCCAGCCTCCCCGCGGCCCGAATTAGGATTCGGCGGTTTAGAAAATGAATGCGTGAATAGATAATAATATTTGCGCCCAATTTTTTTTCCCTCCTCTCACCTGAAAAGGGAACTCGATGTTTTGTCCAGGTTTTCCGTAGTACCTCAGACGAGATCTGTGCACCACTCGGACCAGCAGAGGAAGCGGCTGTCTGGACATGGCCAGGAACGCCTCCAAATCTCCCAGAAAACAAATCTTAGACACTGCAGGGACGAGGAAAGAGACCGACAGACAGAGACATGACTAGAACACCCAGAATACGCTCGGCATATTTATTAAGAACTTCATTCAGTCACTTAATCATCCACTGGTTTGTTATTTATTTACTTCCTTTTTTGGGACTGAAGTGAATTTTTAAACGCGAGGGACACTGAAGGACATGCCTTGTCCACCCAGTCCTTTTCCACTGATGGACAGGAGAAAGGGGTGCAGGGTTGTGGGTGGGATATAAGTATCAACTGTGCACCCCGGTTCCTTACCATCGATCACGACGTCCGGCGGCGGAGTGTCGGGAACCCAGACAGCGCCGTGCGGATCTTCGTTGTTCCACAGCGCCAAGTAATGTTTCCTCTTGTTCTGCAGAGGAGCCTCGCCGAGAGCCACCGCAGAACAGCCCACCGACGCCTGCGTCCACCACCGGATCGCGCTGCAGTCTTTTATCGCGAGTAAGATATCGGGCGCGGTCGGATCGGATCGCGCCTCCTCTACGCGCACACAGCTGCACCCGAGTCGCGTCTCATCGTAAACAAGCGACACGTGCGAGACCAGAGCGCACGCCCCGCACCGGAGAGAGTTCACCTGCACCAGGCGGCTCAGCCCGGGCGCCAGGAAGCACTTCACGCGCCACTTTCCGTCGGTGATCGTCACGTCGTAGCTGTAGCTGTCGGGAGCGGCGCGCGCGTCGGCCAGATAACGGTCCAGCGCGAGCACAGCGACGCGCAGCGGGGAGACGGGTCTGAAATGGAGCGTCCTGGAGGAGCTGAGCTGCTGTAATACCGACAGCAGCTCGGACTCAGACTCGGGAGGGTTTCGGTTCGCCATTCAGAACAAAATATTACAGTCTTACTCACTGCTACCGACTCGGACTTGCGGCTACTGCTGACTCTGTTACACCGCAATTCTCTAAGTAATTACATTTTCATCTCACACACTTACATTTTATTTAACGAACCGAAAAAGTGTCTTTGATGTTCACTTATTAACCTATTAAATATAACATAAACCCATTTCCAACTGCTAAATGCTCAGAACAACAAAACTAAACAAAAACAACTTATTTACTTCCGGGATTAGTTAGCGCGCAAGTTTGGTCTCTTCTTCGTGTGTGAAATTTCAACAAGTGGGCGGGGCTAGACGTTGACGTCATGCTGCCGCCGTTGACATGAACACTGCCCCCTACAGGATGGAGCCGAAGAGTGTCAATACAAGTCGCACTAGATTTCTTTTCGTGTTTATTTCCTATTTTAGATCATTAAAATACATTTCCTTTTTAAAATCTGTTCGTACTGTATTTATATTAGTCTTTTCTCAATTTTATTATTTTGTTATATATTTGTTTGTGTTATAAAGTATGTTTAGATGCTTGTTTTGTTGGTTATATGTAATGAAGTATGCATACATATGTTACATATATATAAATAAATAGAAAAGCAAGTGTTTTATTCGACGTCGACTACATAGAAAATTTATTGATGTAATACTTTTTTAAGTTTTTCATAAGATAAAATGTATTTATTTATTTGCCAAATCCTACCAGGGTCGCGGGTTCATCTTGGAGCAAAGGGGGGAACAGCTTGAACACCGTGAACAGCTTGTGACACACACACACACACACACACAACCATTTACACTCACACCGAGGGGCAATTTAGAACAGCAAATTAGCCTAATGTGCATGCCTTTGAACTGTGGAAGGAAACCGGAGTACCCGGAGGAAACCCGCATAGGCACGGGGAGAACATACATACTCCACACAGAAACGCCCTCGCCGAGCCCGGGAATCGAACCCAGGACCTTGTTGCTGTGAGGCGGACGTGCTAACCACTGAAATCATTCTAGCAAAGTATTATCCTGCATGAACTAGAGAAATCAATTTGTTCATCATTATGGCGTCATGTGTGTGATAATATGAAATATGACCTAAATTCCCCATTCAGCTGAAAACGCCGTCAGCTCTTATTGATCCAGGCAGTCAAGCAAGCGACTCGTGTACTGAGTAAAAAAAATGAAACGTCTGAAAACTGCGTTCATATATTTTAATATTTTTTCTTTTTCTGTTGGTGTAAACAAAACAGATTTGAAGAACAGTACTGAAAATATCAGTCCTCGACTAATCCAGCGAGTTTTTAAATGAGCTGGCGTTAAAATTAGCTAAACAGAATTACAAATTGTACACTTGTTCTGATGCTGTGATTTCGTTACCATACCAAGTCTTCCGTACTTTCCTTCATCATCTCACGTTGCTATCTGTTGCTTGTTTGTTTGAGATTAGCACTGGCCGGTTTTATGTGCGTTTGTTAAGCAACACTCGAAATCGTTATACATTCAAAGATCATATTCTCAAGCTCAATAAATACTTTTAATGTACATAACCAGATACTCCGAAACAACACATGGACATTCGGTGATTTATGCTAATTATGTTAATGTTACACAGTTACAGGTCGTTAGCGTGCTAATAAAACTCACCCACACGCCCTACAATTTTACAGATGCTTCTCTGTTTCGCATTCGCATTTCAATCACCTCTACCTAACTCGGCCCCGCCCACTTCCCTCAACCGATTCTGGCTCCACTTCCTTTTGCTGTAAAATCTCAACTTTTACCAGGAACAGTTTCCAGCCACTTTGTCCTATCACTACCATTTTTTTGTTCGCAAACATCACAATTTTTATATTCGTTTGCAATAAGTCCAACACACACCTGATAATGCCACAACAGTCATAATAAACTTATGAAAAAAAGAAATTAAAAACAAAACATGACAAAATAAAACTACACACAGCCATAATTTATAAAACTTCAGGTTTTACAAAAGCACTTTTTTTTCAGTCCGCCAGTTACCTCATGACACCTCTGTTGAGTGTCAGGGTGTGTGGCTTATCCTGTGACTTGTAGCTAGCCCCTCCCACAGCCACAACATTTTTTTGTGCACAGTGTCTGGAGGGTGTGGAGCTTCTAAACTTGCCACACTGTACGTCCATTTTCGTGGCATAGAGGGATTTCGGCTTTGGTGTTTTTTTAGGCTTCGCGGCAAATTTCACATGCTTTGCCTTCCCAGCATCCTTTCTTCTCGGCCGACGAAGTGGCCTACCGCTCCATGAGTTATCCCAGCAGCCTTTCTGACCCTCCCATAGATGGGTGGGGCTACCGTGGAAGTATGTTTCTGTAATTTGATAGGCTGCTTGCTGAAGACTGAGAATGAAGCTGCTGCGGCTGCTGTTGTTGTAGGTGTGGTTGTTGTTGCTGTATGTATCCCACAGTGCTTTGCGGCTGAACATTTGCTGTGTGGAAAAAAGCCTGAGTGGGGCCGCCCGGAATGAAACCCTGTGGCTGCATCTTAAACGGAGACAAACAAAAAAGAACAAGTTAGTTTGAAAAGAGAGAAATTTCCATCATGAAGTGAATCATTTTCATTCAACTCATTTCAGGATGAATCGTTCTGCTTGCATCGCTCTAATATATGAATCATTCGGATATGAATCTCTCGATTCATTCACTGAATGATTCAAGTGTCCAGTTTGAGTATGTATGGGTTCAATCGTTCATGTTCTCAAAGAATCATTAATAATATGAATACATCACAGTGAATTGTTCTTAAATGAATCATTTCAGATCTCAACTGACTCTGGGTTAACTGTTCCAAGAGAAATAATATGACTCGTTCCAGGTGTCCTGTGAGCAAATGAATCCTCCTGAGCTTGACTCTTCTCACATTTGGACTCTTCTCTCTTATTCTGTCCTTACAGTGAATCATTTACCAGTGAATCATTCCCAGATGTATAATTTAAGGGGAATCATTCCATGATGGTTCTTTTACCTGAAAGAATTGTTGATGCTGTTGGATGTGCAGGCCCTGCTGATTACCGGTGTGAGGGTTGGGCGTGTAGGTGGGCGGAGCCCGTGGAGTGATGAAACTGTTGTGGGAGATCATGATAGGTGATGTGAACATGGGGGAGGGGACGAGAAGAGCGTTACAGCTCACCTGCTGCACTGGGAAAGACGGGGCCATCATCTGCTGGTCCACATATCTGTTACACACACACACACACACACACACACATTCAGCATTCACATTAATATCATATATCAAAGCAATACACATGAAAAGGTAGTGCTGTATCAATATGCACACACACACACACACACACACACACACACACACACACACACACACACAGCACAGAGACTGGCATAGATGACAGCA
>JBCNYH010000005.1:30650586-30655586 GCA_039654325.1 Tandanus tandanus | reverse complement strand
TATTAATTTAAAAGCAAAATCACACATATGTTATCTCGTATCATGCTTTAATAATCATCAATGCGCTGATGTTATACCCCTGGACTGTACTTACCGGTAAATGCCCAATAAGTGAGGAGACGCCGTCAGATACATAGATGATGTTCCCGTCCAGCCTCAGTGCAATCAGGAAACCATCCAATGCCTGTTTAAATAAATAACTGAATATGAAAAAATGATATAAATAGCATATATTAAGCATAACATGTTTTTGTTCAGAGTGCTACTGCAATGGGAAGTTATCAAGGCAATGCTAGGTACGCTAGATAACTACACCGGCCACATAAATTAGCCATGTGATTTTTTTTTTTTTATCAGTACAAACGTGCTACGTTTATAAATCCCGTGTATCATTGTTCAATTTAAAACAACAGCTGTACTGTATCAGTCTAACTATCGGTAGCACTGTAATGAAATGCCAGTAAAGACGTCAGTAAGTATTAGCATAACAAAAGGAGTTTTCCTGTGTTTGTAGGTCAATCTTTATGATAGCTTTAGCTTGTGACGAAAACGCTGAGCGTCCAAATCCCACATCAGTTTCAAAGAGCCACAATTGGGCCTTTAAGCTAAGTGCTGAGCTCCAAGATTTCTTGGACAAGTATGTCACTTTGTGTAAAGGCGTCCGCCAAATGATTAAATGTAAATCCACTGTGGAATGAATCTGAGTGGCATTCATAGTGAATATTGAAAGAAAGTGTGCGGTCTTGCTGAACTGCCCTATTAAATTCAATTCTTTAGGCTAATTTGTCACTTTGGTTCTCAAGGCAGGTTTAGCGCCTCTCTTTAATTGCTTTTAAAGTTAAAGAGTTCACACACATTTCCTGCATTTTGCCCTTCAGTGCAAAACAGTATTTCCTCGACATAAAAGGAATACACTTCCATCTCGCTGATACAATCTTTGAAAATGCTGTATAACAGGAAGTGCAGAAACGATAGTTATCCATACTGTTCCTGTTGGATATGATCGTTGGTGCGTGTTATTCCCTATGGATATAATTACAGTAAGAGCGATTACCAAACATCCAAAAGAACTGAAACACTGTAATAGTAATTGATTTTTATGCGATGTGACTTTTAAACCCCAGAACTTAAACACATTTGTATTTTCACATTGTAAACACTGCAGCCATAAGATACCTCTAACATTAACTGGGTAAATTCCTCGTTGCTGAGAAAGGAAGGCTTCCACTCCTGCTGAATCTCGCAGGTCTCCGTCTGCGCCGTGATCTCTGTAAAACATTGGAGGAAAAAAAATCATGACCTTGCTTGTAATTTTTGGAATTCTGATGGCAAGGGGAGATGTTTAGAGCTAGGATTTCCCAGAGAGATTATAATACCAATTAAAGAGCTGCACAGTGATAACAGTTTTCACAACGTCAAGAACTGAAGATTTGTTGAGTTATGTAGATAGGTATCTTGCTAGTCCTCACAAGTCCGTGTTCATTCTTGGATTTAGTGAGGGCTTTATCATAGATTAGCAGTTTAGGACCTCAATCCATTACCATATTTTCCAAATAGGGCCCCTCATCCACACCTATGCTTGGTCCCAATGAAGTATCAACCGCAGATCTTTGAATAGGCCTCCTGGGCACTTGGTTGAGGTCATAAATGGGTCATTCTCATAGAAATGCATATTTTATGTCCCACTCTTTATATACCCAATAAAGCAACACCTATCTTAACTGTAGTTATTTGCACAAATGCTGAGTTAATAATGTGCTGCGTCCCGAATAGCATTGTCACTACTTTAGCATCAGTTCTCCAGTTATTAAATTGGATTTGCCCAGATCTGTTCTGATATAAAAGTACCTTCATGTGTAGACAATTTAAGCTGTATATGTACATTTTGGCGTTTCGAGCATATGAAGTTATGTCCCCAAGAACTTTGTCAACTCTGTTATGTCAACTCTGTTAAAATCCCGTATTAATATTGCTGTAATTTATCATTCAAAAAAGCCGGAGCTTCAAAACTTTCCAGAAATATACTCTGTACCATAGTGTTTATTTGTAAATATTTTGCAAGTATTCCTGTGAAAAGTATTCCTTGGGAAGGTGCAATTAAAAATTATACACTTTCATGAGAATGACCCGTATACACTTCGACCCCCTGACGGCAAGCCTGCCAGGCAATCCCAAGTTCAAGTCCGAAGACAGTCATGAGTTGACGGTAGTGAGCCGATAGCTACAGAGTGAATCAGTGCCACTGCTTGTGCTTCCATGAATATACCCTCAAGGACTGTCTTTAACTCTAAAACACTATAGGGGTACACAAGGGGCTGACCCTAAGTTCACACCCTCTACCTCTTTTTCCCCTATGAAAAGAGAATTACATTGAGGTATGTGCAAAAAAGAAATCTTAAGTTGTAGCAGAAAGCTAACAAAAATTCTAATTTCTTCTGGTATAGAGATCATTATCTGAGGCGTAATGGTAGGAAAGGACCCGAACAAAATCAAGTGGCCTCTGACCCTCTGACCTTTCTGTTTTTGCAAGAAATTGATGGTTCTCTGCAGGATGGTAGACTTGTCCATTTTGCGGGGGTTGCCTTGCCCCTGCAGCATGGTACACAGCTCCTTAATGAGCACATTGAACTGGTCTCGCCTTTTCTTCTCGGATTTATTCCGGGATGCCCTGCACACAAAGGGAAAGAACAGTCAAGGGTCTATGTTATTTTGCAACTGCCTAGAAATACTTGTAGGAGGTCATAAAATGGCAGAGTCCCAAATGGAGGCTGAAATTGTACAGACACGATCTCAAAGGAACATGTAAACCACAATGACCTAAAGTCCCCAAGACATAAACCATGTGAGATGTCAGGCTTTGAAAAGACACAAAAAAAAACACGAACATGTGTGTTGGTGATGAACAGAGCCGTTATTATTCCTGAAGAGCTTCGCCTTGACCCATTTTTTTCACAGATGTCGGTCTACGTCACACCTTTGTAACACACTCTTCATCCCTTCCTGTCTCTCTAAAAAGCCTCAAGCTTTTTTGCACTCATTTATGGCGCTGTCTTATTGTAAAGAAAGAAACGTCAAGAAAGGAGGTGGAGAAAGAAGGATGAAAGAAGGTGAAGTGAGCAAAGTTTGAGTAACTGAAAAAACTTTTTTACATTAAGCCCACGGTGGTTGCTGCTTATTAGCACCCATAACACACAACAGTTTACGCTAGCATAAACAATTAGTATTACCTTTTAGCCCTGTCTTTCTCATCTTCATCCATAAAATCGTCCACACAGCTGCTGGCTCTGGAAAGAATAGAAAAAAAATTGAACATTGCATAATTATATTGTACAGTTTGGCATTTTTAGCATAATTTATTTGCATAGCAGCATTAGCTGGATTAGCATAGCTACACTGCGGTCTTCACTTACTCCCATTCCCTCCTGCTGGATGGACAAAGAACACCAAATTCGGAAAGTTTGTCCATGCCTACTCCGTGTCCTATCCAGGTCGTCTGTGGAGGCTGTAGTTTCCCATTTGCGGTTTTGCAGCACTCAAACGTCCAACAAAAACAGGTCCACTTTGCACGCTCGCATTCACTAGCACCAAAACCTATGACACCTCGCAGGTAGCTTCAGTCCTCACCACCTGGTTGAGGTTTCCATGCTAATGTTTAGCTGATCATCTGGAAATTGTTATGCGATGCTGGGATGCTGATATCTCTGGCAGTCACCGTTGCATTTCCATGGAGGTCAGTCGCAGAAATGGCAGGACCTGCAAGATCGAATACGGACACAAAAAAAGTGGTCAAAGATAATAAAGTTGATAGTTTGAGTTCATAGTTAAACACTAATAAACCTTTTCTTGACCCTTACACTGGATGACACTACTAGATCAAACGCTATTCACCAGACCAGAGGCACAAGCACACTTGGTTTATTCAGGGCAGCAAACAGAGGTTGGCTTCAAGGCCACAGCAAAATGGCAGCTAATCGAACTGGAATTGGGTCAACGGGAGTGAAAAGAACCCATCAAGACACACTGCTGTGGAGAAGAGTGGCCACGTCCGGCTTTATCTAGCTCTTTTCTCGCTTTCTGCAGCCAGATAAATGCTAATGTAAGAAACGAAACGCCGTCTTGTTGGCTCTGCCAAGGAGGTTGTGTTTTTATCAGTATTGGTTTGTTTATTTGTTTGTTAGCAACTTTACACAAAAAGTCATGTAAGGAAAGAATTTTGAATTTTTTTTTTAGAGGGGTGGGGTACAGCTTGGCAGAGGTTTGTGTTCTCTGAGTGCTCTTCTAGCTATGTTTTATTTGTCAGTTCATGAACTAAAAAAGCATTTTCTCCAGAATACGTGACTTCTTCCAGTGAGTCAATATCGCCTCCTACTGGAGACATTTTGTTACTTCAGTAGCGCTTTCAGGGGGAGCAAAGGTTCATCAGTCCAACTAATCATTATCATTAATATATCACTGATATATATTATATTATTTGGCACACCTCAGACATGTTGTTAGATTTTTAATAAAAGATTCAAACCGACCTGAAATGATGCTTTAATTAAACTTGATAAGAACAATATATATGAAACAATATTTTTTTTAAAATCACATCCTGAGAAGAAACGCCACAAGAGTGGGTTGTTTCCATGGAACCCTGAATTCTGACTAATGTCTAAAAGACTCGTCACCTACAAACGCAACCAGTGATGACCAAGCAGAAATGTTCCTTTACCGGCCCTTTAGATAATGAGAGCAGAGAGCAGGAAAGGAAGGAAGTTCCAAAAAAAACAACAACCATAACAACACATACTCATATTAATTATATTCATTAAAAGAAACACATTGTGTGCGTGTGGGGTGGCACGGTGGCGTAGTGGTTAGCACATCCGCCTCACAGCAGGACGGTCCTGGGTTCTGTGTGGAGTTGCATGTTCTCCCTGTGCTTGCGTGGGTTTCTTCCAGGTACTCCGGTTTCCTCCCACAGTCCAAAGACATGCACATTAGGCTAATTGGCTGTT
>JBCNYH010000005.1:30621656-30634926 GCA_039654325.1 Tandanus tandanus | reverse complement strand
CTTGGGTCTCCCAGGTCTGGAGGGCAGCCTCCCCCGCCATCTAAGCCAGCTCACCACCAGGTGGTGATCGGTTGACAATAATAATAATAATAATAATAATAATAACAATAATAATAATAGTGATAATAATAACAATAACAATAACAACAATAATAATAACAATAATAATGATAACAACAACAACAATAATAATAATAATAATAATAATAATCGTAATAATAATAATAATAATAATAATAATAACAACAACAATAATAATAATAATAATAATAATAATAATAATAATAATAACAATAATAATAATAATAATAATAATAATAACGGACAAACTTTTGTTTGTGTCACCTTTACCAATTCGAATTGAGCTAAACTTGCCTCCAATAAATCAAACTTTTTTTTATGATTTCATCTGTTTCATTTTAATGTAAATAAAATAAAATTTCATGAATTGTGCATGTGTGTGTGTGTGTGTGTGTGTGTTATCTGACACTGACGTAACATAACAGGATTATTACATCATAAAATATAAGAACCAATCAGGTTCCTATATGTAAATTTGAACATAGCAAGCTGAGGGGGTGTGGCATGAGGAAGGGAGTGTATGTAAATTTGCATAATTATAGGATCTGGATTTCATGAAGAATGTAACAAAGTATGTTAAAGGATTTTGTATTTTCAGGACCTGTTTACATTTTCTAGGACAGACATTAGCCCCGCCCTCCAGTTTATCCAGAGCTGGTTAGCCCAGCCCCTTTTTCCTTACAAGGCTTAATGAAACAGTATATGCATGTTATTGTGTTGTTTTAACCACGCTCACCTTTGTTACATCACTGACCTCACTGCATGTTCACAGTGCTCGAATATAGCACAAATCAGGGTGTGTGTGTGTGTGTGTGTGTGTGTGTGTGTGTGTGTGTAAAGCCAGCTAATCCAGATTAGCCCATGCGAATAGAGAACGCCGTTCTGGTCTGTCCTCTCAGTGGACACGCTGCAATCAAGGCTGAGAGAGAAGCTGGTTTCCATGGTGACGGTAGCTAGCCAGTGAATCACCCAAGGTTACCGTGGTACCATCAAAATACAGGAAATCAGTGTGTTCGAATTGAGGAAGTGGTTCTGAAGAGCAGAACATTCATCTGCCCCCTCACCCCCCAACACACACACACACACACACACACACACACACACACACACACAGGTTTAGACTGTTCTTAAACTGCATTTAAATGAAAGGAATATATAAATTACATGAAAAAGAAAACACTGTACCAGTTACCAAAAAAACAGCAGCTTACACATACCCACACATACTCACCCACACACACCCACACATTCCCACACACACACACACGCATGCACACACATATACTCACATGCACACAAACACATACACACCCATACACATCCCCACACACACACACATACACACCCACACATACTCATGCACACACACACATACCCTGGCGTTCCGATTCAGCCGGATTGAAATTCCAGTTTGTGTTCGGATACAGATTCAGATTCAGATCCAGGTTTTTTTTCTACGCAGTCAGATGAGGAGTCAGAGTCAGATTCACACTCAGGTTTAGATCCGTCTTCATATTATACACTCGGTACAATTCCAGATTCAGATTCGGATTTAAAATCATATGATTTTGTACTTCCCATGTGGATTCTGACTCGGATACCGACGCCGGTATTCCTGTTTACTGATTTTAGTTTGATTCGGATTCCAATCTGTATTTAGATCTTGATTATTACCCTTAGCTTTTAATTCATATTCTCATTCTCTATTTTGATTCTGTATGTGTGTGTGTGTGTGAGAGTGTGTGTGTGTGTGTGTGTATGTGTTGTTTTGTGTTATGTAAAGCCATCAAAGCTCTTTCTCCAAAATGAATTGTTAGTAGATGATATAATGTAGACTCAGTCCTGACCTTTTGGGCTGCAGTGACAGAGGCACACAGTAGAGGAAATTAGAGTGAATATGTATTGCACAACATCCACTTGTGTGTGTGTGTGTGTGTGTGTGTGTGTGTGTGTGTGTGTGTGTGTGTGTGATGGGGTGAGTCATACAAAGGAAAGAATAATTTAGACTGTTTCAGGAACACACCCTAATGTCTGGCTCTTATACGTGAATGAACACACACACCCACACACACACACACACACCCACACACACAACAAACAGCTACACAATATAAAGGAGTATTACAATAAATGTGTGAAATCAGTTTTTATGAAACTTTGTTTTGCTTGTTGCGTCTCCATACTTTTATCAGCCGCACGCCTTCGTTCCTCTCCTCTCCTCTCCTTCCGTTTTTTTATTTTCATGCAGTATGAAGTTAACCCTGACCAACCAGTGCTTTCACCTGAGCCTGAGATGAATGGAACACCACGTGGCCTTCCGCTCTCGTCGAGATGCGTTTCTGCTCAGCACGGCTGCACCGGGTGGTGATTCACGTTACCGTAACCTTCCTGTTAGCTCTGACCGTTCTCCTTCATTGGCTACCTAAACCTCTTGACCCGTATGTGCGTGATTTGTAATGCTGACACGTGACTGGCTGATACGGATGAAGGAAAACAAGTGCACCTATTAAAGTTTCCCATTCCGTTCCCAGGTATATTAAACAAAGGTGAAATGCAGTGGTATCTCTCGGAAATAAAAAGGAATCGTCCTCCTGTCCATGAGTCTCAGTGATCCTTACACCGGGCGCCATGGTATCAATCAACATCACCATCTTGGGGCGAACAAAAGAGTCGAACATTTCCTCTCAGACTTCTCCACTTTCTACGGACCTTTGTTGCACTTCCAAGTTATCATGCTAGCGCAAGATCGTTCCTCCAGTCACGCCGTCTTGTTATTGTTATTGAAAACAGATACAGAACCAAAACAAGATGGAGAACAGGTGAATAAATGAGGAACTTTAGAGGCAGCGCCTCTGTCTGGATAGTCTGCTCTAAAGGTAGAAAATGATTTGGTGCTATTTTGGAAATTCTTAATTTATGTTAGAAAATCAGGAGTGAAAGTGGAGCTGAGCTCTGCGTCTGTCTGAGACACAGGGAGGAATCCCAAGTGTGTGTGTGTGTGTGTGTGTGTGTGTGTGGTAGACTCTGAGGTGATGTGGAGGGAATGCAGTCACCCACAGGGGACACCGAGAACACACCGGAATCCCGACCCTCAGACATGCGCTCAGAATTTCCGTACCAACCAAAACACTTTCTTCCCTCTCTTTCTCTCTCTCTCTCCATTCCTCCGTTTCCATTAGCACACACTTCTTCTTTCTGTTCTTTCCTGCACGTTCTCTGACTCCCTCCCATCCAAGACACACTCCCTCACCTACTGCTCCTCACCCTGTTTAAAATAATTACATCATATTTCAATCATTAAACTCTTAAGATTGATTATTTATTATAGATCGATAGATAGATAGGGTTCCGAAAATTTATTTTACAGCATTCTTTTAATTTTTTTCTTCTTGAAATATAGAATGCTTAAATAAAATTATTTGTGTGAAAATATCAAATTCTGGATTCGATTTCATTGGGGACAAAAAACTACAGAGCCCCAGAAGGGACATTTTCATAGACAAAAAAAAAAAAAGAATAAAGAAAATAAAGAAAATGATGGAAACACACAATGGGCATCACATTCTTCTTCTTTGTTTTTTTAAACAGAAAACAAAAAACAAATAGCTAAATACACTCAGGGTGGCACGGTTGCAGACATGTCTGCCTCACAGCAAGGTGTCAGGTTCCAGTCCCAGGCTCTGTGTGGAGTTGGCATGTTCTCCCAGTGCTTGCAGAGGTTTCCTCCCACAGTCCAAAGCCGTGCACATTAGGCTGCTCCAAACTGTGCCAAAATGTGAGTGGTTGTGTGTGTTGGCCCTGCGATGGACTGGCGAGCTGTTCAAGGTCTTTGTCCAGAGTCGGCAGAGTCAGGCTCTTCTTCTAATTATTATTCATGAAGCAAAACTATGAACGAAAGACACTCGAGATTTTTTGTTTCTTGTTATCGCATCACATTTCTGTTTTCGGAGAGAAAAGGTTTTCATCTGATTATTTTTCTGCTGTAAATTTATTTTTAGTTTTTGCAAATGTCCCTTCAGGGGCTCCGTAGGCATCACATAAATACGAGTGGAAATGAACAGAGTACAGGACATTATTACAGTGATAACCAGGACAGAACTACAGAAACACACAAAAACTGAACTCTACACAGAAAGAGAAGAAAAAAACAAACAAACTCAACACATGAAAAAGATTTTAGTGAGGTTTGTGAGCATGGAACGAGGTTTGTGAACATGGAACGCTCCCTCGGCGTCTCTAAGAACTATCTCTACACTTCACAGACAAGCACTAGCACTGTCCATCACTGGGTTCCACGAGGCTCCCGAACAGCACTCCTAAAGCACTAAGAAGCAGGAAGGATTGTTCAGTTGTTCCTCTGAGGAAAACTTCAAAAAGGTTCCCTGTAGAACCACAGAGAACCGGAGCTCTAAATCATCCAGAGAGCCTCGAATCCATTTCCAAAGCAGACGCAGCGGCAGGTATTCACTGCTCGCTGTTGTCTTTTTCTTTTGTCTATAACACATGAGGGAAAAAAGTCTGGATGTCTTGATTTTTTTATTTTGAATAATTACAGGTTCTAAAACACAGAAACGTCACATTATTCCTCAGAGGAACCCGTAAACACTCAACATACTCTACAACACACTAATACACCCTCCTCAGGCTTCATCGCGACCTCTGACCTTGTAGGTTCACGTGTACGGTATATGCCTTTTTACTGCATCAGAACGCTCCTGTGTTTCACTCATCTCTCTCTCTCTCTCTCTCTCTCTCTCTCTTTTAATCAGTATCAGGTTTTGCTCTCGCTCTTGTTCTCGATCCCCCTCCGCCTCCTCTAATCCTCTTTCCTCTCCCTCAGTCCTGCTTTCCTTCCCTTGACTGCCGCGGTCCCTCGTTCCAGGCCACGTAAACGAAGAGCGCCAGGACAACGTGCACGGCCACCACAGCCAAGATGGCGGCGTAAAAGTAGCTGTCGTTGCTGGAGTAACCCAGAGATCCTAAAAGAGAGAGAGAGAAGGGGTTACACCACAGGTTTATTGTAATGTAAGTCTCCAGTGTCAGTGCTTTGTATCAGTCAGAGGATCTTCAGGCTTTTCATTAACATGACGTGGAGGATTTGGTCTGTAACGAGTGCAAACGAACCTTCGAACAAATATTTCTTGGAAGTGAAGTAGAGTCCAATGGGCAGAGTGATCATCAGGATGGTGAAAAACAGCAACGTCTTCAGGACTGCGAGTAAAGAGCCATCATTCCTGGGGGGGCGAGGAGTGGAGAGGGAGAGAGGGGGAGAGGGAGAGAGAAAGAGAGAGAGAGAGAGAGAGAGAGAGTCTGTTACTTCCTGATGTAACAACATTCAAGTGAAAGGAGCAGTAATTTGATTGGTGGATGAACCTGGGAAACTTTTCTTTAAAAAAAAAAAGAAGATCATTCTATAGAGGAGGAGGAGGAGGAGGAGGAGGAGTGTATATTCATCAAAAGGGGAGGCTGGAGCCTATCTCAGCCCTGAACAGCTCACCAGTCCATCACAGGACCAGTACACACAATCGCTCACACTCACACCTATCTGCAATCTGGAACAGCCGATCAGCCTAATGTGCATGTCTCTGGACTGTAAGAGAAAACCGGAGTCCCTGGAGGAAACCCACGCAAGCGAGGGGAGGAACCCAGGACCTTCTTGCTGTGAGGTGGACATGCTAATCACTATGCCACAAGTAAATAATAATAAATAAACAAAACACGGATAGTGATGTAGTTGCAGATAGAACGATGGACACAATCATAGGATTTATTATTATTATTATTATCATCATTATTAATAAATGTAAATCTAAATATAAAACCATACACATAACCCCGTGCACGAGACAGCTGCTGGTAAAAAGTATCTGACATCTGGTTATTAAAACAGCTGGATTGCAGACATGAGGCTATATAAATGAAAACATATATAAATTATTTCTCTGATATTTACACCACTGCTTTATGATGTTGTTAAAAGCTCGAGCATTAAACAGTGTAGTTCCTGTAAACAATCTCCATCTTCCCTTCCATACATTTCCTTTAAATACAGTACATATTCTCTGTAAAGTTTTAAAAACCTTTATCCTAAATACCCTTTAAATTACCTGTAGCTTTATTTTTTCCACCTGAAATCTCTAGTTCATCTTAATCCCCATAACAAACCGCTGTTTGTTGTTATTTCCCTGAAGGGCTGCTAGCATGCTAAGCTCCTGTTCATGTACAGAATTAAAGCAGGGTTAAATTTACCCTCTGCTGTCAGGTACAGCTCCAGACCTCGAGCTTGGTGGCGCCTTGTCGTAGCTTTGCATCTTGTCTTTGCACAATAACTTTAAAATAAAATGAGGAATTAATTTAGTTCATAAACAAACGCTACTCTGTGCTACGTGCTGGTGAAGAGAGAGGATTACTTCCGGGTGTGGTCACATGACTGCGTAGTCACGTGTAGGTACTAGTATTACACCACTAGAGGGAGACAGAGTGTCTTCTTCTTCTTCTTCTTCTTGTGTTTAATGGCGGTTGGCAAACACCGTTCAAATGCATTACCGCCACCTACTGAAATGGAGTGTGAACTGAATGGCTCCTATTCACCTTATACTCTCCTCCCAATTAGACTTCATGTTAAATAATAGTGCAGTTTTGTGCCACACATTTTCACCCAAATGAAGATGGGTTTCCCTTATACGACAAGGGGAAGAAACCTTAAGAGGAACCAGACTCTAAAGGGAAACCCATCTTCATTTGGGAGAAGAGACAGGTAGGAGTGTTTGGGAATAAAGGCCAGATTGAGATGTGCAGAGGAGGGATGAAGGGTATATCAGTAGAAGAATGTTGAGGACGGAACACCCTGGTAGGAGAAGAGGGAGGATAAAGAGGAGATTTATGGGTGTGGTGAGACGGGACATGCCCTCACCACATGATTGATGTTTTTTTTTTTTTTGGGGGGGGGTGCAGAGGACAGAGTGAGATGGAGAAGGATGATCAGAAAGAAAAAGACAGGATAGATACTGAAAACCATATTCTCTTCAAACTATGATGTTCATTTTATTTAATTACTCAATCAGAAAGTCGGCAAATGAAGCAAACTGTGAGAAAACATCTCAACATTATTAATATTATTATTAGTTTTAGAATACACAGCCCGTATCTTATTTATACATTTTTAATAAATTATTTCTGATTGAACAGCACCGGTGTCATTTTTATATTATATTTTTTGTACTTTCCCTGTTTTTTTCTCCCCCTAATTTAGCTGTAGCCAATTCCCACCCACATGTGACCATCACCAACCAAGCAGGGGCAAGTGCGTCACCCTTTGTGACATGTGATGCTGCCACCCACATCTTTATGAACTACTGTGCATGTGCACTCGAAATGGGCATGTCACACTCAGAGGAAAAGCAGTTTGTACGAATGAGCTCTCAGATGCCCGTGATTGGCTGGTGATCACTGTAATTGACAGGGAGGCAAGCGTATGCCTCCCATGAGAGCTCGGCCAATTAGCTCCCATGGACTACTGGCCGCAGGTTCGAAGCTGCTATCTCCAGGTTGATAGTCACGCACTTGTTGATGTGAAAGTCGGGGGCCATCAGAGCCATTCATCAGTGAAAGAAATCATCTGGTTGATTGGGATAACAAACACAGCCGACAATGTTTTCAGCAACACGTTTTTCAGGGAGTCGAAACGCACCACACATCTCAGACATCAGTACTAATTACCAGACTAGAATTAAATTTGGATAAATGACACCCATGCCAAAATTCGGAGTAAATGTACAATCTGATGAATGAACAGGTGAACGGCTGAACAATCGGGCGAGGGATCTGCTTTGCTCTCGCTCTGTTCAGCTGCGTGTGCTGTAAAGGTCAGCGTCTTCCGGAGAAGACTGTCCAAAGTCCGTTAAGTTGCGATAGCCTCCCTTCTTCTCTAGGACAGCCATGGAAGTCTGGAGATCTCCTGATGACTGAGATGACGACGTCTCTGGTTGGTTCTGAGCAGGTCGGGTTGATGCTGAGGAGGGTCTTCCTTTAACAGCCACCACTAAGAATTCCTCACCAGCTGAAGAAACGTCTTGTGGCGCGGACGCCGATTCCTGGACATGATTATCGGGTTGAGGTGAAGCCTCATCGAAGGGCTCCTCTCTTCCTGTAGCTTGAGCCAATTCGCTGATTGGTCCAGCCTGAGGATTTGTGGCAGGTTCAGCAGACGGCGCTGATTCCGAACTACCAGGCCCGGCTGGCAGCGTGTCCGGTTTCCACAGGGATGCGACAGTCGAACTCGTCCACTGGGATGCTGCGTACAGCTTCTTTCCACCCACCCGGAACACGGTGACGGTCTGGGCAGGGTAACACACCGCGAATCCTGCGCAGGCCATCCCTAACGGCAGGCTCAGTCTCTTAAAATAGGAGCCTTTCCTTGCAAGAATCACACCAGCAAGGCCAGACACTGCAATGACAGACAGCCTGGGGACAAATCCAGAGGGCGGGTCCTTCAGGAGGTGATACACATCTTCTCCAGCATGGTACAGGTTCTTACCCGTCACTTTAACTGACACAAAAGCACTTTGGATCTTCTGCACACTGCTCTGAACACCCCCCCGAACCTTCCCAAAGCCGGCCTGCAGAACTCCTGGCTGCTCTGGTGAGTAATGACCCTTCTCCTGTGGCAGGGTCGGGTAAATCGAGAGCTGTTCTGGTGAGAGGAGCACTTCCGGTTTATCCTCACTCAGACTGTAGACGCGCAGAGAGGCCAATCCCAGCACCACAGGCACAGCCACAATCTTCACCACCTTGGACATCGTGTCTCCTTACGAACTTGTATATTTACAGTCCAATCCCGGCGCTAACCTTTCACTCACAGTGCTGCTCGCCTACTTTTACCCCGTTGACGTGTTACCTAACTATCGACGTCATTTCCGCTGTAGAAAACCCAATAAGACTCCGTTGCGCGGTTCGAAACGCATCCCGACCAATCAAAAGTCTCGAACTGCGCCGCGTCATGTGAGTGACTGGCGTGTGATCCAACCAAAATGGCGGAAAGCCACAAACGAAGGGATACTAAAGAAAGCAGGTTCGGTTGTGAGGCGCTGCTTTTCCCGTGCTCTTTGTGGTCGAGGGGGCTGTTGTGCGTGCGACCGGTTTTTAAAGGAATATTTAGAGCCTGTGAAGGTGAGGATGGTTTGGTTTGTTTGAGTGAAATAATACATTTTCCGGGTTACTTTTATGAAATGGCGAGTGTTTGCAGCCACACGCTTGCTCGCGAGTTTTATTGGAGAATCATTGAGCCGCTATTCGGGTTAGCTTCACTGGTTAGCCGAGGATGCTAATTAAATCCTGAGATTTAGAGTGCGCGTGAAGTAAACAATATAGCACCACAAAGGAGAAGTTATTTTAAAAAGCAGTGTTAATTACTTGAAATAAATCGTGATTGATTAAAAAAAAATTATATATATTTTAGTTTTTCTGCAGATTTGTGATAATTGGCCGAATCCTGAATGGAATGTAAAGAGGATGTCGTGCACTGGGATGTCGGGGGTTTAGAAAACACGATTATTTCACCTTGTGTGTAGCTTTAAATGCAGGGAGGATCTAAATATGTCTATTTGGGATCTAATCTGACTAAAACTCGGTGATTTTTTTTTAATTAAATGTGCAAAAGGACACCAAAAATCCGACTTCGTTTCTTTAAAGATTCGAATAAAGGACCAGCAGCAAAATTATGACTTTAAAACATTATCTACTGTATAATCTACACTTGCATGAGAAGTCGAATCGATTGAGTTTATTGGTTTTGAGTAGCGTTTTAATTAAGAAATTCTACGGTTTGTCTTCCTGACATGATGGCCGCCATGTTTGGATCACGTGATCACAAGCTCTGAGAGCTCAGGTTTTTAAAATTGAAATACTGATCTGTACTGTTCGTTATCAGATGCAAGGAAACAGAGGAGGTCGTCCCGATCAGCATAACCATGGCCCAGTGAGGCAGCACGACAGGAAGACTCCCGGTACAGACAGCAACGGGCAGCACGCGGACGGCGGAGAACAGCTCAGCCCGAGTAAGGACCTGCTGTTCGCTGTACCGACTCTTTAGATAATTGTTCTTGCATACAAACGTCGTCTTGTTGCTCCTCAGATGCTGGTCTGACCATCGACCTGTCGAGCTTTAAGAAGCCTGGGGAGAAGACGTACACGCAGCGCAGTCGGCTGTTCGTGGGCAACCTGCCGGCTGGCACGTCTGAAGAGGAAGTGGAGAAGCTCTTCTCGAAATATGGCAAACCCTCCGAGATCTTCATCAACAAGGAGCGCGGCTTCGGGTTCATACGCCTGGTAAGAACAGCGGCTCGGCGTGAGCGTGTTCGGAGCGTAGTATGTGTGGTGAATCTCTAACGTGTCCGCGTCTCCAGGAAACAAAGACCCTCGCGGACATCGCCAAAGCCGAGCTGGACGACATGATGTTCCGCGGCCGGCAGATCCGCGTGCGCTTTGCGACTCACGGCGCGGCGCTCTCGGTGAAGAACCTGCCTCAGTTTGTGTCCAACGAGCTGCTGGAGGAGGCGTTCTCCATGTTCGGGCCGATCGAGCGCGCCATCGTGATCGTCGACGACCGCGGACGACCCACAGGGAAAGGCATTGTGGAGTTCGCCAACAAGCCTTCGGCGCGCAAAGCACTGGATCGCTGTGCCGACGGGGCCTTCCTCCTCACCTCGTAAGTGTCATTCCGGCACGGGTGCGTTTCGTCTCTGACGGAATCCCCGTGTCAGTTCAGTGCGTGTTCCTCTGTAGCAACCGTGTGTGCGTTAATGGCCAAGGGGAGCTTTAGTTTTGCACCTGGCTGTAAAACTAAAACATTTACGTGATTCCAGGTTTCCTCGGCCTGTGACGGTGGAGCCGATGGAGCAGCTGGATGAAGACGAAGGACTTCCTGAGAGACTCACCAGCAAAAACCCACAATACCACAAGTGAGAGACACACACACTCAAGGAAATTTTCTTTGACAAATAGTTTGATTTGGTGAAATTTGGGTGGGTACAAACCCCCATGGTCATTAAATCAGAACAAAGCTTAGTATTATCAGCACTTGTCTGCACACTTGACTGTAATACTGAAGGTTTTTCTCAATGTGTGTGTGTGTCAGGGAGCGTGAGCAGCCCCCACGCTTCGCCCAGCCCGGCTCGTTCGAGTACGAGTACGCCATGCGCTGGAAGGCTCTGATGGAGATGGAGAAGCAGCAGTTTGAGCAGGTGGACAGAAACATCAAGGAGGCGCAGGAGAAACTGGAGCAGGAGATGGAGGCAGCCAGACACGAGCACCAGGTCATGCTCATGAGGCAGGGTGAGTTCCGTGGCATCTTTTCACTCTCTCTCTCTCTCTCGGACGCACACACACACGCCCACCTCCTTTGTTTTCACAGTAGAGATTCTCACATTGTTGTTCTCTCTCTGTGTCAGATCTGTTGAGGAGGCAGGAGGAGCTGAGGCGTATGGAGGAGGCGCACAACCAGGAGGTGCAGAAGAGGAAGCAGCTGGAGTTGCGTCAGGAGGAGGAGCGGCGCCGCAGGGACGAGGAGCTCCGGGCTCACACCGAGGAGCTGATGAGGAGGCAGCAAGGTGCCGGAGCAAACTTCGGCGAGAAGGTACACACGCACACACACACAAAGGTGTGTGATATTTATAAGTGAAGACAGCACTGATTTCACACAGTGTATCGGTGTATTCTGGTTATTAATGCAAGTCATCGTAAAGTTATACAATTTTTCACCATAAATGATATGTATGTGTGTACAAAAGTTATGTGGTGTGTGTGTGTGTGTGTGCGCGCGCGCGAATGCTGTGGTGCTGACTAAATCCAAATCGAATTGATTTATCTTTGAAGAGTCTAAGAGGATCAGTATTGTTGTTTTATGTCGCAACAGTGACACCCAGTGGTCAAATCAGGAAACACTCAGCTTTAGATCCCATATTAAAAAAATGCCGAGCATCTGTTTGGCATTCTGTCCTGTCCTGTCTTCTCCTCCTTCACTGAAATGCTCTGTCTTTTGACGTTTATGTCACAGAGGGAGAGGGAGCCGGACATGAGGATGCACATGGGAGGTGAGACTCGACTCGAACCCGGTTCCATTCTTGGATTGTTCATGATTGCTGAGATTTTACTGATGTTCATGTACGATGTTTTGAAATAAACTTTTACATTTTTTGTTTGTTTTGGGGTCAAAGGTCAAGGCCTTCCCATTAACAGGACCGCAATGGGAGGAAACCCCGCCGCAGGAGGTGCGGCCAACATGAGCCCCAGTGAGGTATGTTTATAATAATAATTTGTTGAAATTGACTCAAAGCATTTTCAGTTTTTGACCTGAGTGCATTATGGGTAATTTAAGTCACAGAATGGCTCAAAGCATTTTTTTAAATTTTTTTTCAATTTAGAAATTAAGTACTTTCTTCTTTCAGAACCCTGCAGGAAATACAGGTGGACTTCCTCTGCCGTTCCCGCGTCCTGGCCCGCCTGTCGATTACAAACGCCGCCGATTCTGAGAGCCCAGGACGCACGTGTCTCTCTGTGACCTACTTATGTTCTTATTTTTCACACACTCACACACACACACACACGTATATACTGTACAATATTTTTAAGTCCTGCCAGTGAATTTAGTAGCTTCCTCCAATCCGTGTTTTAAAAAGAAATCTTGTGTGAAGTTTTTTAAAGCTTAGGTGAAGTCCTCGATATTGTTTCCTCCTGAAGATTTATTGTCTCGTGCCCTTGGTGGGTTTTGTATAGACCTTTTTGTTGCTTATTTGTTTCCCATATTATTGTGATGTATTCCTTCTCTCTCTCTTTTTAATTTCATATTTCATCCCATGTACTTTTTTTTTAATAGAAATAGTGAATTAAGTTTTGTCTGAAATACCTGTGTTTATAAAAAAAAAAAAAGGCTCACAATAAAAATTCGGGGTTCAGTGTTATGTCTCGAGTGTGGACTTTTATTATTATTAATATTAAGATGTTAGATATAATTTCAATATAATTAAATTATAACTTTTCTACTTATATAAAAGGTTATTTTAAAAGTGAATAAGTTGCCTGGTAAATGAAGTTTATTAATCAAGGCAGGAGAATAACACAGTGAAGAACTTAAGTGCTGTTTCAAAAAAAAAACAACAAAAAACCCATCTGGAATTTTTGCATATTTTGAAAA
>JBCNYH010000005.1:30584326-30598555 GCA_039654325.1 Tandanus tandanus | reverse complement strand
ACTCTCTCACTGACCCACTCACTCCACCGACTCACTCTCTCACTGACCCACTCACTCTCTCACTGACCCACTCACTCACTCTCTCACTGACCCACTCACTCACTCTCTCTGACCCACTCACTCACTCCACCGGCTCACTCTCTCACTGACCCACTCACTCCACCGACTCACTCTCTCACTGACCCACTCACTCTCTCACTGACCCACTCACTCTCTCACTGACCCACTCACTCACTCTCTCACTGACCCACTCACTCACTCACTCTCTCACTGACCCACTCACTCACTCACTCTCTCACTGACCCACTCACTCACTGACCCACTCACTCACTCTCTCACTGACTCACTCACTCTCTCACTGACCCACTCACTCACTCACTCTCTCACTGACCCACTCACTCACTCACTGACCCACTCACTCACTCTCACTCACTCACTCACTCACTCACTGACCCACTCACTCAGTGACTTTTCTGATTCACCCACTCACTGATTCACTCCTTTGCCACTCACACACCTGCTGTTCCTCCCTCTGTCCCTCCCTCTCTCTGTCTCTCACTTCTTTTTTTGTCCCACTGTGAAAAACAGAACTTTTGTTGTTCGCTCATTCTTATTCTGCTCATCACGAACAGTAAATAAAAATGAAACTTTTATTTTCTAGATCATTAAGGATGGAGAGGAGCACGCTGACCTGAACGAAGTGGCCAAGCTGTTCAACATTCATGAAGACTAAACACACACACATGCTGTACCTGTGGAGACTGGGAAATACACCTGTTCACAAAATTATCTCACACACACACACAGACACACACTGTCAGACCTGTGGTTCTACCTCCAGCCCTGTGGGTGGCGCTGAATCCACAGCTCTCAGACGGACTCGTTGGATCAGTACAGTTCAGTCTCCGTTGTGGAAAACCTGTCGTTTATACGTGAGCGCTGTACACGTGTGTTTTTTTTAAGTGCGGTCAGTAAACTGTGTGTGAAACGCTCGAGTCGTCTCCTCTTTCCTCCTGTTTCGTCTTCTTCTGAAAACCCAATCAGGTTCCGCAGCACGCTAATCCACGCCCGGCGTTCCAGTCCTGCTTTAACATGCATTTATCTTCCTTTCACGTCACTCACATGACACACACACACCTGCCACTGTAAAGATTCACGTGACAAATCGAAGCTGCCGGATCGGTCGTCTACACCCTTCCTTGTGATTGCGTTCACATGAAAAGCGCTAAGTGGATTTCTTTATAATTTCGCATGCTAGCCGGCGGTACCATGGGATGCGCTGAAGTGCTTTTGATGATATTGTGTACATTTTTAAATAATAAAAAAAAGCAGTAAAAAAAATGTAAATTGCAAATAATCCACCGCTGCTCAGAATTTGCTCACATCAGTGGTACCGAACGTATAATACACCGTGTCCGATTATGGTTCGGACTAGTTTTAAATCTGAACCCGTTCACAGAAACGGTTTGATGATTCATTATTAAAGATAATTGTGTAACTGATGTTGACCCGACCCATCTGTGGGGTCACCCAGCGACCTCGGCTCACGGTGGAAGATTAGACCAAGCGTGTGTTAAACAGTCCGGGAACGCCGTGATGAAGCATCTGGTAAACATTTAGTTGAACTCGAGCTGTTGCAGGGATTCTGATTGGGTGGTGTTGTTTTTTTATGATATAAAGCTGCACAGACTCCTCTCTCATCTCTCCTGAACCACGTGATGGCACTTTGTTCTTCAGAGACTTGATTAAAGCAAATTATTTTTGAACTCGTTTGATGGTTTGGTGTCTTTTTGTAACTGTGTTGTAACTTTTTTTTTTTGTATTTACAGTTTGTTGACTTTGTGCAAGGATGCAACTGTGGGATTAGAACTCACAACCCTATGGTCCTCTCATTAACTCTAACTGATGGATGTTTGAAGCTCGTTGGGTTTATAAATGTTGGTAAACACGTCTTTCAGAAATAGCTGCACAGTGGGGTTAACGTTTTGTGCACTTTTCTGGCCACAAGCTTCAGAATCTTGAAGCTTGCATCTGATTGGCTCGTGTGGGTGTGTGAAATATATATATATATATGTGTGTGTGTACTTCTGAGCACTGCTTACAGTAAGAAAGTGAATATTGTGATCAAAATATAGAGCAAAATATTAATTGGATTACATCCATCTGTCTCCCTCACTCTCTGTCTCTGTCTGTCTCTGTCCATCTCTCCCTCTTACTCAGTCTGTCCCTCTCTTTCCCACTCTCTTTCTCTCTCCCTCTCTCTCTCTTTCCCACTCTGTCTCTGTCCCTCTCGCTCTGTCTCCCTCTCTCTGACTGTCTGTCTCTCTCTCACTGCCTCTCTGTCTCTCCTTCTCTTTCTTCTCTTTCTCTTCTCTCTCCTCTCTTTCTCTTCCTTATCTCTCTCTTTCCCCCTTCTCTGTCTCTCTTTTCTCTCTTACCCTCTTGCTTTCTCTCTCACTCCTGTTTTTGTCTTTCTGTTTCTTCTGCTCTCTCACTCACTCTCTTGCTCACCCTTTTGCTGTTTCACTCTCGCTTTGTTTCTCTCTCCTCCCACCCTCTTGCCATCTTTCTCTCTCTCTCACCCTCTTTTGCTCACCCTCTTGCTGTCTCTGTCTGTCTGTCCATCTTGTTCCCTCTCTCACATCTCTTTCTCTCATCTCTGTCTTTTACCCTCTTGCCTTCTAGCTTTCTCTCTCTGTCTGTCTCACCCTCTCTCTCTCTCTCTCTCTCCCTCTCTGATTTTTATAATCCTCAGGTCAGTCAGAGTCCAGGAAACATGAAAAATACATCTTCCTTCAGGGCCTCAGACATCCTAAAACTCATCGTCTGCTCCTCATGGCCTTTCACTTTGTGTGTGTGTGTGTGTGTGTGTGTGTGTGTGTGTGTGTGTCCCTCCAAGGTCACTTTGCATTATATTCACTCTGGACAGTGGGATGTGCTTTTGAATTGGAAGGAAGGTACAGGTGCACATCATCTCCACCGCAGTGTTTTCTCTCGCTGTGACTCATGTTCTAAAAAAAGAAGAATAATCAGCTGAAATCACACAGGCTCTCGTAATGCGAATTTTACACCGTCTTACACTACGCGTGCAACTCCAAAAGATCAATCTTCTTCCTGTCATGTTGAATTGGAAAAAACCTGAGTAGAGTGGAAGTCTGCAGGTGGGTGAGATGGAGAGAGAGAGAGAGAGAGAGAGAGGAAGTAAAGAGGAAAATGAAATGACAACGAAGGTAATGGAGCGAAGCCCCCGGGCGCACACGTGTCACAGTTGTTTATTCTGATAAACGTCTTTAAACGCATCACATGCCCTGATGCCTCCACAACACACACGCACACACACACACATCTGTCTCTGCTCCCATTCCTCCGGCGAGCCTGACCAGTGAGAGAGAACAGATAGAAAGAAAGAAAGAAAGGAGGGAAAGTGTTGAGTCTTCTCCCCTCCTCAGACACTCGCAGTATGAAACTTGCAGGCACTTCTCAGAAAGCTTGATGTGGTTTGTGAGTCCAGCAGTGTGGGAGGAGAAGAGAGAGAGAGAGAGAGAGAGTGTGTGTGTGTGTGTGTGTGTGTGGGAAGATCTCGATCCTACGATTTTGGAGCATTACGGTTCATTGAGCGAGAAACAGAGCAGAATGTTGGTACAGCTGCAGAAGGTGGTGTGGATTCTGGTGTGGTTTCTGTTCTGTGGAGTCGTCAGGTAACATTTTACCATTTAAATCCAATCAGTTTTGTGTTAAGCGGTCCAATCAGAAGTGTGTGTGTGTGTGAAAAGTATTTGCTCACAAGACGTGCCGATTATTAATAATTCAATATATTGCGATGTTCCTGTTTGAAATTTTCCATATTTGGAAAAGCAGCATGTGGTGTTTTGTTAACAAACAAACTAATGCTTATAGACCCTCCTGTCCAGATTCACATTTTTGCTGCTCATCTAGGAAAACATTTACCTTCCCCTCCAGTCAATGACGATGAAGCAGTCATGTGACCAAATTCTGACCAATAAAAATGCGAGTCAGAAAGAGTTAACGGAAAGCTGCCTGTATCTGGGAGCCAAGAGAACAATATTCGCTATGCTCTCTGGGTGGGACGGGCATCAGCAACACGGTATCCGACTAAGCATTTGTAAGCTTATGTATGCAGTACAGGGCGGATAGCACTTTGCTTTAATGTGACACCACCCTGTAAGCGCAGCAGGCAAAAGATGTGGTTGTCCGGCTTCTCTTGTATTGTTCAGAATTGCATGTTAGCCTTTGCACTCCATGATTGGCATATGGCGTATGATGGGAGAGTTGGCGAGTGAGCGAGAACTTGCAATGCGAGAGAAAAACAAGGATAAAACCTATTTATAGGGACAGTGGTGGCTCAGTGGTTGAGGCTCTGGGATACTGATAGTCAGTTCAAGCCCCAGTGCCACTATGCTGCCACTGTTGGGCCCCTGAGCAAGGCCCCTAACCCTCACCTGCTGAGATGTATAAATGAAAAGGAAATGTACATCGCTCCGGATAAAGGCGTCTGCCGAAAGTCATAAATGTAGATAAAACTTAGGGATTTTTAATGTTTGTGAATTTATGAGCATCCGTCTGTATAAACAGGAAGTGAAGTGTGGGAACACGAGCGTGAAATCAGGCTTAATGTGGAATTAGATTCAATGAAGAGTGAGAGAAAGAGAGTGAGAGAATGAGCATATGAAGCAGGGAAGTATGGGGACCAAAAGACACGAATAGAGAGAGGGAATGATAGCGCAAGAGATAGAGAGATGCAAAGCAAGCTAGGAAAAGGGGAGAGGATACACAGAGTAATAGAGAGATGGCGAAAGAGAGTGAGAAAAACAACAACAGAGCAAGGAAAACAGGCAGAAAGACAGATAGAGTGATAGAAACCAACACATAGCTAAAAAGACAGATGCAGTGTGTGAGAGAGAGAGAAAGAGAGAGAGAGATTGAGAGAGAGAGAGAGAGAAAGGAAGGAATCGCAGTTATTGTTATAATGAGTTGAACTTGCTTGTCACGTATAACATAAGCATGATGTGCGTTAACATCTCGCTGTTTGCGATCCAGACCTGAGGAGGTTTCCACACTGTTTAAAAGCATTGGGCAGAAAGAAGGTTCTAGAAAGAGCAGAGAGAGAAAGAGCAAGAGAGAGAGAGAGAGAGAGAGAGAGAAAGAGAGAGAGAGAGCAGAGGGAAACGCTGTTAAGTAAAAGGGGTTAAAAATCATGTTTTTGTTGTGTTTAATGGTGTCTGTCATGAGTACATTATTGGTCCACTATTCTAGGTACCAATAAAGAGCCTGCACCTTTTAACCGAAGCAGGCAGGGCGATCATAAAACACCAGAAAGTTGCTTTCAGATCCTATAAGATCTGCCGATTGGGTGATATCAGTCATTAACTTTCCCGTCCATTTATTAAATATTGTCTAACCCCAAATCTGTCTTATTCTCTGTGTTGGATTCTTCCAGGCTCACTTTAGGCAAGGAGATGAAAGCTCCAAACGGTCGGTTGAAACCCTTGTCGCCCTCTGACTTTCTGGACAAGCTAATGGGGAAAACGTCAGGCTACGACGCTCGCATCAGACCCGACTTTAAAGGTACGATCAGCGAACGTTTAAAGGGACGATGTGTAGTTTTTACACATAGGAAAGTTATCATTGTAGCGTCACTCGGTGAAACTGTGATTGCAATTTTAGCGTACAGTTTTTCATTTGTAGGCTTCTGGATTGTATTTTTCCGGCCCTGAAATGATCTCGGCCCCCCCACAAGAGCAACAGTGGTATTCAAATCTATAATTGTTAGTCCTTGGAAGCAGCAAATGATTAAAACTAAAGATGTAGTAAGCATCTGTTTTAGCCAAATACAGATCAATCCGGATGCTTGACGATTAAATTCAGGTTTGTTTAGTTATTTTATGCTAAGAGCAGTTAGTTTACGTTGACAGCTCTAAGCTAACACATCTTTATTTAAACCCTTTCCAGCTACAAAATACCCAGAATGCCTATTGTGTAAGCAAGTCCATCACTGATTAAATCTGAAATCTTAAACAAGAATTTGGTTGCATTTATTACGATGTAGGAAATATGTGGACGGCGGTGGCTGAAGGGTTTAGGTTCTAGATTACGGATCTAAATTTCAGGGGTCCCAGCAGGACTCTTCCCCCTATCTCTGCCGAAAGATCTCTATCATGGCTGACCCTCGGCTCTGATACGCCTAAAAATAATTACACTATTCCATAATGTGTATACGGCAAACAAAGGCGTCTTCTTCTGTCCCCGTCCCTTCATCCCTCGTTCCTGCTGCTGATATTCTCATCTCTTTGAGGCACTGTGCAAACAGGAACTTGCTGATTTCAGCCGGAAATAAAAATATACAGTCCAAGTCTTCACTCGCTTTCTGACTGCAGGAATACAAAGACAATCGCTGATAAAGAGGCTGTATGTGTACAACGGGGAGATATTTAAAAATAAATAAATAAATAATAATAATAATAATGCACGCAGCAAAACTTTTTTCTTCAAATCACCTACAAACTGCACCGGAATGTGAAAGGTCAAAAAGTTTTTCCCACCCACAATCTCTCTACGGAATAAAAACGACAGCTATTCTTATAAAATAACACTGAGAATAGTGGAGGAAGAAGCGTGATGACGATGTATATCGAGAAAACACAGCAAGACTCCCTTAAACGCCACCATGAGCCATTATAAAGTACAGTATATTCATCGGCAGCGGCATGCAGTCAGTTCTACAGGATATCATCCAGCTAGCATGATGTATTTTTCAGTTAGCACAATCATGGCACACCCAGGATATTTCTCCCTGCACGTGTTTATCTCATTTTAAAGCTCTACTTAAAATATTCCTCTTCTATCAACACTTTATTCACCGAGATCTAGAGATTTAGCGCGAACGCAGTCACTATAGCTATCATATCATCAGATGATTGTTAGATATTAGCTATAGCTGCTCTGTAGCTAGCTTTAGCTAGCTAGTATGTTGTCAGTTTGTCATATTAGCTAGCAATTGTGTCAGTCAGTTTTAGCCAGCTGGTATCTAGGGAGTATTTTTTTTGTTGGCACGCTGATGTGCAGCCAGTTTCTTTTTTATATAAACTAGTGGGTATTTTGTAAGTTTTTAATATTATAGCTAGTGCGGATGTTATTTTTTAAAATATGAGCTAGTGTGTTGTCAGTATTTTCGATTAGCTAGCTAGCGTGTAGCATTTTTTTTATATTACCTAGCCCATGTGGAGTTTATATATATTGACTACACATTATCTAGCTAATATAAAAAGCTACCTACGTACTAAATAGCTAATATACACAGCTAGCATGGAGGTTTTTTTTTTTTTTTTTTTAAATTAGCGAACTAGTAGTCCGTTTTTTTATATTAGCTAGATAATATAAAAAACGGACTACTAGTTCGCTAACTAGTCACTTTTCTTTGAAGAGCTAACTCACATGTAGACATCAACTAGCTAGTATGTAGTCTGTTTATAATAATGAAAAAATAATAATAATAAATAAATAAATAAATATAATAATAATAATAATATTAGCTAGTGTGTATTATTATTATTATTTTTTTTTTATTATTATTTTTTTATTTTTTTTAATATGTAGTCAGTTTTTTGTTAATTATCCAACTCGCATGTAGTCGATTCGTAACTGAACTAGCGAGTGTGTAGTCACTTCTTTTATATTCGTTAGCTTGCAGGTAGTACTTGCAGACTTTACGGATAGCAACATTTACGTCAGCTGTGTTGATAAGTTACTCACTTGATGTGTGTGTGTGTGTGTGTGTGTGTGTGTGTGTGTGTGTGTGTGTGTGTATAAAGTCCACGTGCTTAAATTTTCCCATAAACACGCTGAACTGTAGTGAGATTAGTGTCGGTCTGATTTTCTTTGCTGTCTGCGCCCTGTGTTAACCTACAGACCCAAATTAGTCACTCGATGTCTGTTTCTGTCTCCGATTTCATATTCTCTTCTGTCTCCTCTGTCAGTCGTCCACATGGTAGATGATGTTTGACACATTTCCTGCAGGCTTGCGCTCTCGTCCCCGTCCTCCCACTCCTCCTCAGCCTCTTGTCCTGTCTTCCTAGCCCTGTCTCCTTAGTGTCTTTTCCCTCCGGTTTTTACTTACTGCTCTCTTTCTCCCATTTCTCTTTTATTAGCTCATTCTCTCTCTCTCTCTCTCTCTCTCTCTCGGTGCGAGTGTGTGTGTCAGAGCTCATCTATCATTTATTGTTGCTCTGGGATGAAGCTGGACATCGGTATGTCAGAATGGATCGTCCCAGCTGATGAGCTGGAAATGCAGCTAATGTCCCCAAAGCGAAATCAATAAATGATCATCTCTCTGAAAGCCGTCTTGTCAAATATTTATCGGAAATGTTTTAAGACCTTTTGGGCGGTAATTGGAACAGGTTGGACAGCTGGCGCGGATTCCTTCGCGCTGCTCATTAAAACAACTTTCTTTTACACTTGTCACGATCTGGCGACCCGGTGAATAATTCACCATGTCGGCGTTATGTATAGCCGTGTGCCACACGCCCAGCGCCGGATCTCCTCCTCAATTTGAATTGTTATTCATTTACGTGTGAATTTATACAGTGAAATGAAATAAGTCGGTGTAAAATGACACTTCATTAGCGTCTATGTTGTGCTCTTGGATGTCTGTGTGTACTGATTTGTCTTTTACGTGCTACGACACATCGGCGTGTCTTTTTTTCAGGACCTCCTGTCAATGTCACCTGCAACATCTTCATCAACAGCTTTGGCTCTGTCACCGAGACCACTATGGTACACACACACACACACACACACACACACACACACACACACACAAACACACACACACACAAATCTGTCTGACAAGTAAGGAATGCTAATAACAACCAGTTTAGCATTTTAGCACACAATGACATTGACTTAGACATCATATCACGTTCAATAACCTCTCCTTCCTCGCACCTCTTTACTTCTCTGCGCCACAGGACTACCGCTTAAACGTGTTCCTCCGGCAGCAGTGGAACGATCCCCGCCTGGCGTACAAGGAGTACCCTGACGACTCACTCGACCTGGACCCCTCCATGCTGGACTCCATCTGGAAACCCGACCTGTTCTTCGCTAACGAGAAAGGCGCCAACTTCCACGAGGTCACCACCGACAACAAGCTGCTGAGGATCTTTCAGAACGGGAACGTCCTCTACAGCATCCGGTCAGAACCCGGAAACCGGATATGTAGCGTGAGCTGGACCAATCGCTCAGACACGTGTGTTTTCTGACGCCTTTTTTTCCCCCCACGTTCTCTCAGGTTGACTCTGATCCTGTCGTGCCCGATGGATCTGAAGAACTTCCCCATGGACATTCAGACCTGCACCATGCAGCTGGAGAGCTGTGAGTGCTTCATTATTAATACGTAGCCCACAGCGCTAGTGCTACTGAGTCCTGAATTCTGATTGGTCAGTAGGTGTTGATTAGTTTTCCATAGCAGCAGCTATGAATGTGCTCATTCTCTCCCTCTTTATCATTCAGCTCTTGTTTTATTTCATTCCTGATGCTCCTTTCGAACAGTCTCAGGTTGGGTTCATCTCTAAACTCCCAGTCGTGAGCCCTGGGGCTTTTATATATTATTCATTCTTACCCCGCAGGCTTTCCCAGAACGCACTGGGTCCGATGCACACCGGCATATTTTCGAGTTGGCAGTGTAAAATTAGCTGTCTTTGACTCTTTCAGGTTAAAATCTGCGGGGACGGGAAGAGACGATCTTTTGAACAATTTGACTCGCACGGAATTCGAGCTGATCTTTTATACCTGCACTAACAACAGCCATGTCATTACCGAGCCTTTATCGGCAGGATATATACGTGTATATTGGCGCAAACTAAGCACAACAACACTGTGTTTACTAATCAGGAAGCCATTTGCAAACATTTTGCCAATCACCTGGTAAGAATATAGAGATATAACAAATCATTACCAGAAGGGGGCGCTGTCCTAGAACACTGGTGGGGTAAAATCCCACATAGTATTCAAGAATGGATGGAGAAATAGGCAGGGGCGTCTTCCGATACAGAGCAGGAAACGGTGGTGTTGTGGTTAGCACGTTTAGCCCGCCTCACAGCAAGAAGGTCCTGGGTTCGTGTCCCAGGCTCGGCGAGGGTGTTTGTGTGGAGTTTGAATGTTCTCCCTGTGCTTGATTGGGGTTCCTCCGGGTACTCCAGTTTCCTCTCACAGACCAAACACATGTACATTAGGCTAATTGGGTGTTCCAGATTGCCACTAGGTGTGAGTGTGAATGGTTGTTTGTGTGATGTTCTGGTGAGCTGAGCTCCAGTCTCCCCATGACCCGAGTAGGATTAAGCGGTTTGGCGAATGAATGAATGAATGAATAGTGCATGCTAACTCGCTAATCAGGCAATCAATAGAAGCACTCCGAGAGCGCAAACCTCATGCAAGCCCAGCAACCCCCTATGAACCAAAATATAGAGAATCTCAGAGTGGTTAAAAAATTCCTGGATGCAGAATTTATTCCGGATCATCGCCAAAAATTCTTACTAGTCCAAAACTCCACCTCTGGTAGACATTCTATGAAAAGCTTAATGTAAGTTTTCACAAATAACAGAAAGTACACAGCACCCCCTGCTGGGACTACTGTAGCATGACGCTTCCAAAAAATTGTCCTATCTTACAATGTTAAAGAATCTTTTAAAAAAACTCCCGGCTACAGAATTTGATCTGGATCATCTCCAAAATCTTACAGGGTTTTCTTTGTCTGACGCCCCGCCCCTGGTAGAAATTTGACGGAAATCAGCACGTCATATTTATTTATTTATTTATTCATTGCGTGACACAAACCACGGGTAAAACATGACCTGCTATTAACGCAAGCACCACTAAGGCTGTAATTCCTGTACATGTACACGTAACACACAGTGTTCTATTTTCTTCATGTTTTGTTGTTGTTTATCTTTATAATCATAATAAGCTACAGTTTGCTTCTCTAATAAAAGAATGTTGCGTCATATCCCAATGACTTCTGGGTCAGCTCTGGGGCCGAAGTGTAAACCAACGTTCTGAATCATTGAACAGATTTCCCCCGAGCAAATCACCTTTAGAGACGGGTCAGAAGACGCCGATGGCGATTAAACCAATGAGGAAACAAAGGCAGTTTTTTTTAAAAAAAGGTGATCAAATGTTCAGCCAAAACGGGTTGAAAAAAAAAAATCCCCTTTTCTCTCTCCTCAGTCGGATACACCATGAACGATCTGATTTTCCAGTGGTTGGATAAAGGTCCTGTGCAGGTGGCTGATGATTTAACCATGCCGCAGTTCGTTCTGAAAGAGGAGAAGGACCTGGGATACTGCACGAAGCACTACAACACCGGTACGACCTGCACGTGCGCTTCCACGTGAATACGCATTAAACCTTGCTTGAGTGCGTCAAAGGTCGGATTGCAGTGGAATGAATTCGGTGGGCAGAAATGCCACGAGACTTTCCAAATGCGTTCTGACCTTTTCGTATGCAGATTGGTGGAAGTGATGTGTCGTACGGATGTTTTTAAAGAAGTGGCGTCACTTACTGAGTCGTTCCTGAACGTTAAGTGATGATATCAGTACCGATTTAATGCTACGCATATATTTGGGCAGGTAAGTTCACCTGCATCGAGGTGAAGTTCCACCTGCAGAGGCAGATGGGATATTATCTCATCCAGATGTACATTCCCAGCCTTCTGACCGTCATCCTATCCTGGGTTTCGTTCTGGATCAACATGGACGCTGCCCCTGCTCGAGTCGGCCTCGGCATCACCACCGTCCTCACCATGACGACGCAGAGCTCCGGCTCCAGAGCCTCGCTGCCCAAGGTTTTACTTAACCGTCTCCCCAACCATCCATCTGTTCATCCCATGTACCATGTCCAAGAGGTTCCATATCCATCTCATCCACCCATCGAACCATCCATCCATCCATTGAGAGTACCATAAGGTTTGGCTGCAGAGACCCCTAACTAAGTTTTATCCATCCATCCATCCATCCATCCATTTATCTATCCGTCTATCCATTCATCCATCCATCCATCCATTTATCTATCCATCTATCCATCCATCCATTGGACTGTAAGGTCTGGCTGCAAACATTTCCTAAGTATGTTTATTCCATCCATCCATCTATCCATCCACCCATCTATCTATCCATCTATCCATTTATCCATCCATCCATTTATCTATCCATCTATCCATTCATCCATCCATCCATCCATTTATCTATCCATCTATCCATCCATCCATTGGACTGTAAGGTTTGGCTGCAAACATTTCCTAAGTATGTTTATTCCATCCATCTATCTATCCATCTATCCATTTATCCATCCATCCATCCATTTATCTATCTGTCTATCCATCCATCCATCAATCCATCCGTATATCTATCCATCTATCTATTCATCCATCCATCCATTTATCTTGCAGTCTATCCATCCATCCTCTATCCATCTATCCATCCATCTATTCATCTATCCATCTATCCATCATACTGTAAAGTTCTATCCATCCATCTATCCATCCATCTATCCATCTATCCATCTATCCATCATACTGTAAAGTTCTATCCATCCATCTATCCATCATACTGTAAAGTTCTATCCATTCATCCATTGTACTCTAAGATCTGGCTGCAGAGACTCTCTAAGTGTATTTCATCCATCCATCCATCTGTCCATCCATTTATCTATCCTTCTATCCATTCATCCATCCATCCATCAATCCATCCGTATATCTATCCATCTATCTATTCATCCATCTATCCATTTATCTATCCATCTATCCATTCATCCATCCATCTATCCAACCGTATATCTATCCATCTATCCATTCATCCATCCATTGATTTATCTATCATACTGTAAAGTTCTATCCATCCATTCATCCATTGTACTCTAAGATCTGGCTGCAGAGACTCTTAAAGTTGATTTCATCCATCTATCCATCTGTATCTATTCCTACATTCATTCCTTTCTACACATTCATAGTTGCTTCTCCACTTTTACATCTTTCATTTTGTCTATTTCATATCTGTTGTGTACGCGTGTTGCTGTGGCTATGCGCTGTAGGTGTCCTATGTGAAGGCGATAGATATCTGGATGGCGGTGTGTTTGCTGTTTGTCTTCGCTGCATTGTTGGAGTACGCCGCCGTGAACTTCGTCTCCCGGCAACACAAAGAGTTTTTCCGACTCAGGAGGCGACTGCAGGAAGAGCATCGCCAAAGAGTCGTGAGTGTCTGCACCGAGGAGCGCACTCGAACCCATGCGCACTTCACATGCTCACCCATGGCCACATCCTGGCTATCTACCCCTAAAAGATGTTTGGAAACGTCCATATTCATTACTGCAAACGCCTCCTTATGATGTGGCTGTGTCCCAAACGACACCATATTCACTACATCAGCCACCTCAACATACAGTCACCTGCATACAGTAAATTACAACCCATTCACTGAGTAGGTGGTGTATACGTTTAATATCGGCGTAGCATATTGTTCTGTTTGTTCATTTTGTAGCATTGCCCGATAGCGCAGCATGATGAAATTCACTGCAATGTCCAAATGAGGTTCGGATTACCCATAATGCACTGCACTCAAAAATTATAAGACACCTTCCAACAACATGTAGTGAACAGTGTGTGTGATTTGGGACACGTCCAGGAGGAAGAGGTGCACAATGATGGTGTTTATGTTGATATTGTGACAAACAGAGTGGAAAATATGTGTACATTAGTATATCATGGGTTTAGATGTATGTGTGTGTGTGTGTGTGTGTGTGTGTGTGTGTTGCTGGGATTTGCAGTGACCTACTTTCAGAGGCTCCACTGTGTGCGTGTGGAGATCAAGAGCATCAGGCCATGATTTGCTCTGTGAATAAATAATGTGTAATGCGCTTTTGTGTGTGTGTGTGTGTGTGTGTGTGTGTGTGTGTTCGTTCAGACTTCAGGTCAGTTTGTTGGAGCTGAGATGAAAAGCAAGAGCAATGATGTCACAGGAAGCACAACATCCTACAGAAACACAAAACACTGCAGTGCCTGTACACAGGTACACACACACACATATATATATATATATACACATACACACACTCTCACAAACATAAACAAACACACACACACATACATACACACACACACACACACACACACACACACACACACACACACACACACACACATATATATATATATATATATATACA
>JBCNYH010000005.1:30513018-30526468 GCA_039654325.1 Tandanus tandanus | reverse complement strand
CACACACACACACACACACACACACACTTCATCATCAACAAGTTAACACTACATTTCAGTTCTGTGTGTGTGTGTGTGTGTGTGTGTGTGTGTGTGTGTGTTTAGGTACTGGTGCAGATTGAGGGGAAGATGAGGCAGTTACCAGAGGTGCGTTCATGTCAGGTGAGCACCGCTAACCCTGGCACGCTACAGAGACTGCTGCACTCCTTCGAACACTCGCTGCAGCTGCTGGTCTCACAGGTGAGAAAACACACACACACACACACACACACACACACACACACACACACACACACACACACACACCTGCTAACAGCTAGTGCTACTGATGTGCAGCAATCCAAATGAGGCCAATGGGAATGACCTATTCACACAATACTACACCCTGCTTCACTCTACTACACTGTACTACACCCTGCTTCACTCTACTACACTGTACTACACCCTCCTTCACTCTAATACACTGTACTACACCCCACTTCACTCTACCACACTGTACTACACCCTACTTCACTCTACCACACTGTACTACACCCTACTTCACTCTACCACACTGTACTACACCCCGCTTCACTCTACTACACTGTACTACACCCTCCTTCACTCTAATACACTGTACTACACCCTACTTCACTCTACTACACTGTACTACACCCTACTTCACTCTACCACACTGTACTACACCCCGCTTCACTCTACTACACTGTACTACACCCTCCTTCACTCTAATACACTGTACTACACCCTACTTCACTCTACTACACTGTACTACACCCTCCTTCACTCTAATACACTGTACTACACATTACTTCACTCTAATACACAATACTACACCCTACTTCACTCTAATACACAATATTACACCCTCCTTCACTCTAATACACTGTACTACATCCTCCTTCACTCTTATACACTGTACTACACCCTCCTTCACTCTAAATCACTGTACTACACCCTACTTCACTCTAATACACAATACTACACCCTCCTTCACTCTAATACACAATACTACACCCTACTTCACTCTACTACACTGTACTATACCCTCCTTCACTCTAATACACTGTACTACACCCTCCTTCACTCTACTACACTGTACTACACCCTACTTCACTCTAATACACTGTACTACATCTACTTCACTCTAATACACTGTACTACACCCTACTTCACTCTAATACACAATACTACACCCTACTTCACTCTAATACACTGTACTACACCCTACTTCACTCTAATACACAATACTACACCCTACTTCACTCTACTACATTGTACTACACCGTACTTTACTCTAATACACTGTACTACACCCTATTTCACTCTACTACACTGTACTACACCCTACTTCACTCTAATGCACTGTACTACATCTACTTCACTCTAATACACTGTACTACATCTACTTCACTCTAATGCACTGTACTACACCCTACTTCACTCTACTACACCCTGATACACTCTACTACACTGCACAACACCCTGCGTCACTCTACTACACCCTGATACACTCTAATACACTGTACTACACCCTACTTCACTCTACTACACCCTCCTCACTCTAATACACTCCACTACACTCTGTTACACTCTAAAACACTCTGTTGCACTTCAATACACCATAATTCTCCATATATATATAATTATATTATAAATACATACAAACATAATTCTATTTTCTGTCTATTATAGTTTTGGAACCGAATGGTATCTATGATTATGATTCTGTACATTTGACCCGATCAGGTGCGTCAGCTGCAAGAGGATGCGTCTCAGCTCCGTGCAATCTACGCTGGCGAGAAGGCCGACACCATCTTGGTCCGTGAACAGGAAGTGATGCGTGCATGGAAGGAGCTCCTTGTGGCGTGCGAGGGCAGCCGTGTGCAGGTTACCACGGTGACGGACAAAATCCAATTCTTCGCCATGGTCCGTGAGCTCAACATGTGGACAGACGGGATCATGGGACAAATCGGTCCGGTCGAGGACGCACGGTATGAATCTATTACCTTTCTACAAGCAGAATGTCTGAGGCCTGGACCTCCAGCATTTCTTCCACCTCTGTTGATAGAATTAAATAATGAGAGACTCGTTTAATTGTGGGCTGTGTGTGCATGTGTGTATTTGTGTGTGTTTGTGTGTCTTAGGGACGTGTCCACCCTGGAGTGCATGATGTCCCAGCACCAAAACCTGAAGAGTAAAATGGAGAGCAAAAGCAAAAATTTCATGCACTGTGTAGAGATGGGCAAGATGCTGCTCGCGGCACACAATCCTGCAGCTGAGGAGGTACAAACACACACACACACACACACACACACACACACACACACACACACACACACACACACACACACACACACACACCAATAAAACCCTGGGTGTTTATTTCTCGCCATCATTTCTGTATTATCCACCCTTGGTCTCTCTGCTGCGTGTAGGTGAAGGAGAAGTTGGAGTATGTGATGGCGAAGCAGAAAGATCTGAATGATAAGTGGGAGCAGCACTGGGAGAAGCTCCAGCGCAGTAAGCAAATCTTCATGCTGATAATTTCGTTACTGCATCCTGGCGTGGTGGAAGTACGAAGCCCATAACAGCTCGCTTTTCACAGCCATGGATCCGGTTTATACAGGATATACACTAAAATCATAATAAAGCTTTAAAAAAGAGCTTACCGAAGTCAAACCAACCAATCATCTGCCTTTAAGGTGTGAGAACGAAGTACATCAACCTGAGTATCCATCATTCTGACGTCTTTGAATGATGTTTGTGTCTACAGTGCAGCAGCGGATACAGTCTGCACAAACGAGCAAGCCCGAAAGGACGCGGCACACGACGAAGGACTCACTGAGCAGCGGTGGGGAGGCAGAGGGCGGGGCTGACGAGGTGGAGCAGCTGATTCGCCGACATGAAGCGTTCCGTAAGGCGGCATCTACATGGAGGGAGCACTTCTGCTCCTTACGACAGGTTGGCATGGCAACGATCAAATATGCTCTGTACTTATCTGGTATTTGATTTTCTAATCATCCATCCATCCATTCATCCATCCATCAGCATATATATTCACATATAAAACTATCCACCATCCATCCAATGGCTTATCAAGTAATCTTTCATATACATATCCATCCATCCATCCATCCATCCATCAACTCATTGATCAGCCAACTTGTTCATCCATTAATCCATCCACTCTTCCATCCATTAAAGTGAGCATACTTTCATCTATCCATCCATCCATCCATCATTTGTTCATCTATACATCAATCCATGTACCTAGTCCTCTAACATCCATCCAATGACTTATCATTCATCCATCCATCCATCCATCTGTCCATCTATATGTCCTTCTATGATCATCCTCCTAGCTAATCCACTCATCCATCCACTTATCCAGCCACTCATCCATCCATCTATTGATTTGTTAAACAATGGATCCCTGTACAGTATCTCCAGAATCCTCGACATTCAACTATCATTTCATAAAAAAACAGTACAGCAGTTCGTGCACAATGCACACAGAACCAACACGATCTCGACCAGGTGTTGATCCTTATTATTGGTTTAGAAAATGATTCCTATCCTACTGTAGATTTACCAGTGCCTCTGATATGATAGCTACTGATGTAACGGTACTGAACGAGAGTAGAGACTGAGAGGAGGTTCTTTCCTGTAGAAGTCACCGTCTTTCTGAAGGTTACAGCAGCCACATCAGTTGATTTGCTTCCTGGTGGTAGTTTGACTCACTGCCAGTAGAAGTGACGTCATCAGTGAACCTAATCAGCTTGGCAGATGAGTCATAAGGAACACAGTGATTGGTGCAGAGCAGGTGTGGCAGGCGGTAGAGGACGCAACCTTTTGGTTAATTATCTGTACTGTAAGTTCTGTTAGTTGGTACCTTCAAATGAATACGAATTACATTGTTTATCTTTATATCTCTCCATTGGTTCAATGTCCAGGCAGAGAAATTGAAAGAAGAGCAAAGCAAGCAGTCCACCACATCGTCTCTCCTCAACAGACAGATGTTTCCTCTGTCCTGCCTCGTGCCCAGCTCTTCCTCGTCCTCATCTTCCTCCTCTCTTTTCCGGAGCCCACTGCAGGACATGCTCCTCGAGTCCAAATCTGGTCCAGACCTTACACATACCCCACATGCTTTTGCCCAGAGGCTCGGATCTGCCCTGAATCCGTATGCTTCCGTAATGAATGGCTCCCCCTACCACAGGCTCAACCAACAAGTCGGGGTGTTGGGTACAAACAGCTCCAGTCAAACCGGGCTACACCAACAGGGTGTTTTTGGGGTGGACAGCTCGAGTTACACTGGCCTAAACCAAGTCGGCATGTTAGGTTCAGACAGCTCCAGCTACACAGGATTAAACCAACAAGGTGTCACAGGAGCCAATGGCCTTAACCCCCTCAGTGCTATGGGTGTGTCTGAACCCAAAACTGCATTCGCCTGGCAGCAGCTCAAAGCTGACTTACAGCCCAGGATCAACCACATGCACAAGGCTGTAGGTCCTTTGCTGGAGGCCCACGCCGGGCACCTGGTCCCTGCAGGTGTGCCAATGGGCACAGAGGCATCCTTGGAACTGCTCCATGGACGGCTGCAGAGGGACCCTCGTGGGAGCCGCTCAGACCCTCAAATGGACCACCTGCGCAGGGAGCGGGAGTACCGGCTTGGGCGGCACACCTCCAGTGAGCAGGAGATCCAGGCACGGCTCAACGAGCTGCCCATGATCGTGCGCCAGGAGAGGCACCAGAGGCGCAGACTAGAGCGCCAGTCATCCAGCGAGCACGAGGGCAGCGGCAGGCACAGACTTCAGAAACAGGACTCCAGTGACCAGGAGTCAGGGAAAGAAGGGTCAGACAAAAGGCAGACGGGGTAAGACGAGAATGTGTGTGCTTGTGCACGTCTTTCATTACATTGCTGGTTTTTTATGAAGGTTTTGTGTTCCTGTATTCCAGTGCATGACTTCATCTGTGCATTATAGATGTGTGTTGTGATAAACAAGGACAAATGACTAAGCTGAGGTAATTTGTGTGACACATAATGTACAAGAGCACTAAGAAAGCACAAACCTCCGCCAAGCCTCAGAGTCCCCCATATGAACCAAAAATTGAATCAAAAATTGTTGGGTCCCACAATGTTAAAGAATCATTAAAAAAATTCCAGAATTGTTCTCCAAACTCGATTGAAGTCTTCCTTGTCCAAAGCCCCACCTCTGGTAGAAATGTCATGAAAATCTGCACCGGTGGCTCAGTGGGTAAAGTTCAGATTTCCTGATCAGAAGGTCAGGGGTTCAAGCCCCAGTTCCACCAATCTGCCACTGTGGGGCCCTTAAGCAAATGTATAAATGTGATAAAAATGTCACTCTGGATAACGGCGTCTGTCGTGAATGCCAATAATTTTTTGTATAATCCTGCTAACAGACACATCAAAAAACACACTCAAGAGGTCAAACATAACGTCCTTGGCGGAGGTGAAACTACAGCAGATACCTGTATTTAAAAAATGACACCGTCTCGGTGTTGCGGCACTGCTTGGACTCGGACGCATAATAGTTCAACTAAAGCTAGGAGGCTAATACCTTCATACTGACTTTCAATAAAAACAGGAAATCTTTCAATCTTTCATTCATTCACCTGCCGAACCGCTTAACCTTACTAGGGTCATGGGGAGGATGGAGCCTATCTCAGCCGACTCTGGGTGAAGGCGGGGTACAGCTCACCAGTCCATCGTGGGGCAACCATTCACACTCACACTCACACCTGGGGGCAATTTGGAGCAGACAGTTAACCTATGACAGTGGAAGGAAACCGGAGTACAAGGAGGAAACCCATGCAAGCACAGAGAGAACACGCAAACCCCACACGGAAACACCCTCGCCGAGCCCAGGACCTTCTTGCTTCGAGGCGGACGTGCTAACCACTACGCCACCGTGCCACCCGGCTTAATTGTTTTGCGAATTTGAAAGACTACATAAAGATTTTCTCTCTGGTTTCCTGGGAAGAGAAAGAAGGAACGGAGGGACGTGTGACACCTGATCTATGGTTTATATTGTGTTACCGATTCATTTTAAAACATTCCCTCATGTATCTATGTGTCTCTCCTGCTGTTGTAGGGAAAAACGCTCCACCATGGCTGAGATTGTCGAGCAGGTGCAGGAGAGAGAGGCGTGCCAAGTGAGTATTCATCCACTGATCACTAGCGCACGAGTAAAACCCAGTACACACATGAATCCACCTCATTCCTGTATTCAGCGCTAATACGCTCACGGATCCACTCCAGTACGTCATGAGCGTTATTACAGATGTATTCGATCCCTCCATATCTTAGGCAAGGGGAGAGGTGTATCGTCCTCCGAGCAGTCTCTCCGCCCCTGTGTCCCGTCTCGACCGGCCCCGAGCTCGCGATCGACCGAAACCACGCAGACGCCCACGTCCCAAAGAACCTGAAGAGACGCGGCGGTCACGGTCAGCACCGGCTCAAAGTGCGCCGAGCACGCCACAGCCACCCACGCATACCGTTCACCAGGAGGGCTTCCTGTACCGCAAACACGAAGAGGAGGGCAAGGAAAAGAGCCCCAACAGGTGATATGATACCTAGTCACTTTACTGGCGTTTTTAAACGGACCCCACCCTCAGGCCACGTATCTAATGGGGCGCATTCCTCTCCATTTGCAGCAAGTCGTGGGTGAACCTGTACTGCGTACTCAACAAAGGCGAGATCGGCTTCTACAAGGACGCCAGGAACACGACGACCCCGTACAACGACGAGCCGCTTCTCAACCTCGCCATGTGTACCTTCGACACTACCAACGGCTACAAGAACAAGAAGAACGTCTTCATCCTGAGGTGAGACCCGCGAAGCTTGAATTTATGCATTCATTTCATTCAGCCGCTTTAACCGCGGACTCAGGGCTATCCAATCAGATTGGGGCCCAAGAAAGAGCAAAGCATGCTGATTTTATCTTTAACTGGCGCTGGCGTCATTGATATGAGCTGTGTGTCGTTTTGACCCGCTGCAGGAGTGAGACCGACGGGAACTATATCTTCCTGGCTAAAGACGAGGTAGGGTTAATGATGCGCCGTCACAATTACAGCAGAAAAAAAAAAATCACAAAACGTGTCGTACGCTATTCAAAACACAATCATGCTCCTGGTGTTGTTTGCTGTGTCATGCAGGAGGACCTGAAGCGTTGGGTGAACAGCATAAACGCCAGCCTGAGCGAGATCGAAGAGATCGCCAAGTGGGAGAAACCGACCACCTCCTCCACCGACCCTGACAAGTCAGAACGCAAGGAGCGCTCCGAGGGGGCGGAGCCGTCGGAGCGATCGGACCGGTCGGACAGGCGAGAGGGCGAGAAAAGCTCGGAGAGCTCGGAAAAGAGGGACACGTTGGAGAGAGAGAGGATGGAGCGACGAGGGAGGGAGAGAGGAGAGAGGGAGAGAGACAGGGACAGAGAGAGGGACAGGGACAGAGAGAGGGACAGGAACCGAGAGAGGGACAGGAACCGAGAGAGGGACAGGGAGAGAGAGAAGGGAGACCGGAGTTCCAGGGGTTCCAGCACCTCGGGGAAAAGTAAATGATCCACTCAACTCATCAACCCATCCATCCATCTTTCCATAGATCCACCACGAGTGGAAGAGAGGAGAAGATCTGACGCTTTTACTTCTCCGTCGACGCTCCGATGAGGTTTACCTGTGAACGCAGCGTCCAAAGAGAGCGTGTGCAGAAGCGTCGGCATTCATCTCGTCCCGAAATTAGAATACACCGACAAAAACACGTCCCCTAGATATCGAAAATACGCCTTTTTAAAGAAAGCAATATGATGTATGCAGTAGGTGAGTTAATATCTGAGTCATATTCACCCCCCGTGTGTGTGTGTGTGTGTGTGTGTGTGTGTGTGTGTGTGTGTAAGCAGGAGGTAGTGAGAGAAAGTGTGTGTACTGTACGCCTCTGAGAAATGTGAAGACACTCAGGACTAGGAACGGAAGGAGTGACGTGCGAACGCACTCCCGTGTGGAACCACACACACTTTATACGCGACGATAATTACTCGCCTGACGTCGTAAACGCTGCTTCTGTAGCGGATCACATTAAAGAGACATTCAGTACGATGTCAGTAAAAGGTTCTAGATTAAAAACCCTGAAATATAGACAGTAACTCCAAAATAAATTAAAATAAATTAAAATAAATAAATCTATATAGAGTAGTTGGTCGGTCAGGATGTGTTCCGGGTGGGATACGTTTCCCTTTTCGTTTTCGTTCCAGAGCTGCGAGAGCTACAAGGTTTATAGTGATTAGTTTACCAGCAAAATCATCAAACCACAAACCATCGTTACCATGGTTACCAAACTCCAATGTCTCCGAAACACACAATATATAAACTTTAATCTAGGGAGAATATTTTTTATAAAGATGTGCGGAAAGTTCAGGAATAAAAAAATCTCCCCGGCTCATATCAATATTCATGTACACATTTAAATTGTTAAATAAAAGTAAAAATAGTCACTCCATCCAGTACTCTTTCACAAACGGTAGGAAGCTGAAGTTCTGCGCGGAATGAACGGACTCTCGCGGTGGGCTGTATGTAAAAGGAATGCAGTGGCGTTTTCATTTTCCTGTTTTACCTTTCCACGGCCCTCCCGTTACGTTACAGACCTTCATGAGAAATGCGCGTAACCCGATTCTGAATACCAGGAACTTACGTTCTCTTATCTTGTTCGCTCTGTTAGCATCGTAGCTTGAGCGCAACACTAAAGAAGCCGTCAGCACATCACGTCATGGTTAGTCAAAGTACGTACATCTAAATACGTCACGCTACCGAGTAACGGACTGAAAACAGCTCGATGACATCATCGTGTATTAAAATGAATGGTTAGGATTTTGATTGTGAATGATCGGCGGTAGGGTGTGTGTGACAATGTCACGCTAATACAGACCATGTATATATTTATAAATATCTATCTATCTATATAAATAAATAAATATATATATAAATAATAATAATCAGGCTTCACTGAATTAAGCCAAACTTTCACTTTCATTTTTATTTATCAGCAGAAATATAACGTGCTAAAGGAAACGTATCACTCGCCTGAAGTGGTTTATGATGTGATGACGACGTGCATTTACGTAGCATTTGTAGACCCACGCCGTATATACACACACACACACACACACATGCACAGGAACTGGTTGCTTATTCAGTTCGCACTTTCAGGGTGAAAATCAGACCAGCCGGCCATCAGACCGCCATCTGGGGACCAATCGGGGTTTCCACGTAAGAGTTCCGCACACCTCTACAGTATCGGAGTACCCGAGAGCCGTGGAGCTACCTTGAGAACCGGGAGGGCGTGGCTTCCATTCCCAGACAGTTTGTTCGTGTTGACTCTGTGAGGGTTCAAGCACCGGATCAGTTCAATTCCACTGTTTCTTTTTTTTCCACCAGCTACCGTGTCTTCATTGGCATATTCACATTCCTTCCCACGATCGCAAAAATCGCATCCAGAATTCACCGGAATGGCCACCGTAGTCCCGTCCACGGTTCTCACGGACGATCCGGTTAGTTTCAGGCAGAACATTTCCACCACACAGCGGCACCGTCGCAGAGGGTGTGTGTTCTATGTGTCCACGCTCTCCGCTAACCTCAGCGATGGCGTTTTAAAGTGTCTACGCTCTCCGAATGTTCGCTCACCACTTTCTGCGTTTTCGGAGGTCAAGCTCGGCTACTTTTTTCTAATATTTCCGTCAGCACAGAGAAGTGCTTTTCCTTTTTTTTTTTTTTACTGTGGAACGAATGTTCTGTTTTTAAAAGCGAGTGTCGTGAAAAGAAGAAGCGTGAATGCTGGGCATCTCTGTGATGCTACAAACGACACCACAACCACAACTACAGCCAGTTCTGTGATTGTACTGACTGATAACGGGGACATCTCCCCACATTGCGAATTTTGGCTAATGCCGGCGAATTGACTTTGTCTAAAATTCCCCCAAAACCTCTCTCATAAATATTTTCGCGTATTCGCCATGTTCTCTGAACATCCCCCATCGTTCACCAAGCCAAAAATACACGTTCAAAATAAGCTTGCAACAAATTCTCCAAACTGTCCCCAAACTATTCTCTAAAGTCGCTAACCCCTCGCCCGACATTCGGTCAGATCTCTCCCGTATTCGCCAAAATAACAGATGGACAGAAAGTCAGCGAAAAATTAGCGATGTTGACCCTTCGACCCTTTACAGGAGCGTCTTTGTTTTTATTTATCGACCCGTATCCATTTTCTCACCACGTCGTGTGTTACATTTATTGTGTACCGTGTTTTTACGTCCTCACTTGAAATGTTTTCGATTACAGTTCCTGACCCTGCACTCACACGGGCGGTGAAGCCTGTTTTCGTTCTGTATCCTGCCGTATCTCTTTTAGTGTATAGTGTAACCTGTAGTGAGTTTACCTAGCACGGACAGTTAGCGTGCATTGCTAATCTTTGCTAAGTACGATGCACATCATGTGTAAATTGATTTTGTTGAAGAATTTTTGTTTAACTTGTTTGTTGGAACTGTTTCCTACAGCAAGAGACAAGCCAGGAGCGAGCGCTAATGCTAGTGTGAAGGTCGGGTGAGACGCAGAGGATTGATGAGGTGAACGCACTGTTATCTCATACAGGACGGATCATACAGGGGGTGTGTGTGTGTGTGTGTGTGTGTGTGTGTGTGTGCAGGGAGTGTTGTGAAAAATGTAAGTGACACTGAAGAAGAATCGGCATGTCACTGATCCTGGGTCTGGAGAACGGCCCCGAGAGAGAGAGAGAGAGAGAGAGAGAGAGAGATCCTGGCAAAGAGACCAATGTGAAATGTAGGCCACCTGCTTCACCCATCACAGCACATTCACACGGTTCCATCTGTAGTTCGCTTGCTCCTCCCCCCCGAGTGCCCTTGATCGAAGCTGTACCTTTTCCTCTGAAAGCGCAGATCTAAAGAATGTATCGATCCTAACCACACGTTTCACAGATTGTTCACGAATTCGATTCCCGTGTAAAGGAAACCACAAGCCGTACCCAGAATCCTTTGTCAGATACATTTCCTACATCACGCCCGTTCCATACCAAGAGAAGCTACAGAATCCGGACTGAACCCTTCTCGTCTGATATCGGGGTCGTCTTCGTCGTCGGAAAAAAAAAAAGAAGAAGCACAATATGACACCACAGATGATTTGGAGATGACTTCTGATCTGCAGCGTCTCTGACCACACCCCCCCACCCCCAACCCCTCCAACCCACAAAGCTCTTCAAGAGAAAACGCCGAGATTTGTAGTTCCACCACAAGAGGGCAGCGATGCTCACTGCTTCCAAACTCCAGAACATTCTAGAGGAACTGTATTAGAACCTGATAACAGAAAAGGTCTCGGCTTGCCACTTTTTCAGGCCCCGTGCCGCCGTCCCCGAGCTTGACCTCGCCGCACTTACATGTTTGTATTCTTTGTTCCGCTGCTGTACTACGATACATGGCCACCACGGGTTTGTTTTTAACGTGGCCGTGATGCGCGTGTGCCCCCGGACATCATGGACAAAAGCGGAGATTGCGGGCACGCGCACCTTTATCTGATCGATAAATAAACCATTTCTCACAAAGGAACGTAGAAGAAAACCACTAATACGTTGCATGAATGAGAACATAGTGGAGATTCCTATGCAACAGCTGTGCATGTTTATCCAAAGGGGCTCAACCCCTAGCAAAAAGGACTGATGATGATGATGATGATGAGGAAGGGTAATGCAGATAATGTGTATTAACTGAGATATGTCATTAAAACATTATGTACCGGTAGTCTGCTGGGCTCATTACAGAGTTGTATATATCACCATGTTGTCGAGTCTTTATTTGGATCATATGGATAAACACTTAAGATCACAGTTATAACACATTAATAACACACCTATTCTTTTTTAACTTAACAGAAATACCTCTTTATGGAATAATTCTGCCTTGCCACTGATCTACAGTCAGAATTTCTTCAGAACTGGCCATGAGCCATCCGGTGGGGACACACCCTCCCCTCTTTAATGTCTTATAAACAAGGAACTGTACGTTATCGAGTGAAAATGTGTGTGTGTGCACATAGTTTCACGTATGCACTATTTTTGCCTCCTATTGCTAGGCATGCTCAGTTATCGGCCTTCAAACTGACCAATCCCAGTCTACTGCATGTCGCACTTTGTTTGAACTGACCAATGGTTTTTGCCTGAGCGCACCCATGCTCACCTCTGATTAGAGGGCGTTACCCTTTTGTTTTCTTCCCCTTTAAAAAAATTAATAAACAATTCATAATGTAGAGAAGTACCAAACTGTTAACTCTTCATCAGCACAAGCCTTGCAAGGTTCAGGATGACTTCAACCAGCAGATGGCGCTTTGAGTCATGTTTCCCACCATCCCATAATAAAACGCATTTTCCTCATATTGCGCCAAGGGTGCAAGTCATTGTGGTGCCTGAGACCCCCCGACCCCCGACCCTGATCACACACACACCCATTCACACACAAACAGGGTCAACCTGGAACAGCCAATCAGCCCAATGCGCATGTCTTTGGACTGTGGGAGGAAACCGGAGGAAACCGGAGGAAACCCACACACGCATGGGGAGAACATGCACACAGAATCTCCACACCAGAACACCCTAGCTGAGCCCGGGACTCAAACCCAGGACTTTCCTGCTGTGCGGCGGACATGCTTACCACCGCATCACGGTGCCGCCGGTCAACTGACCAGTTCGGTCAAAGCCCATTCAAAGTCCTTGAATTCTCGACTGTGATTGGTCAGAATTATTCACACCCAGCAACTCTGACAATGTGGTGAATGGAAAACATTATTATTCCTTAAGTAACAGTATGCATGGTGATCATTACAGATCTAAAGAGTGCTGACGTCATGTTGTCATGACAACAGAATCCAAGTCATTCATCTGCCGAACCACTGAGGCTCGCGCGGAGGCTGGAACAGCAAATAGGTGCGAGTTCCTTTAACATCCGCCAGAGGGCGCCAGATAGATTCGTTTCTCACAGCAACACCGGAGGTAAACTTCCTGGTGTTGAAATGGCGACGTGGGGAAGATTTGGGGCGAGTCTTCGGAACTTTTTAAGAAGTTCTTGGACCCTGGGTAGTAAAGTTCCACTGAAGCCGGTGGTGGGAGGCGCGGTGTTGGGCTGCCTGGTGGCCGGCGGTGTTTTCCGGGATCGGTTCAACTCGCACTGGAGGTGTTTCCACCCGACCGTGTGCGCCAAGGAGACCACGGTAAGAGGCTTCCCGGAAGTGACCTCTCTACTGATCCCAAACAACCTGCAAACTACCTGTACGAGTGCACCACACAGGGTGTGAATAACAACTAACAGCTTTCTGACAAAGGGAGAGTTGGTGCTGGGTGAAGGGGGGGTGGGGGTGGGGGGGGGGGGGGGGGGGGTGGGGG
>JBCNYH010000005.1:30497548-30507548 GCA_039654325.1 Tandanus tandanus | reverse complement strand
ACAGTGGAGGTAAAACAAATTCCCTGGTGGAGGTAATCATAAACCTGCAATATTCTGAGGTAACATTTGTGTAGAATACTCATACAGAAGCACGCACGGTAGCGTAGTGGCTAGCGGTGGTATTCCTGGGCTCGGCGAGGGTGTGTCTGTCTGGAGTTTGCTTGTTTTCCCTGTGCTTGCATGGATTTCCTCCGGGTACTCCGGTTTCCTCCCAAAGTCCAAAGACATGCACATTAGGCTACTTGGCTGTTCTAATTTGCCCCTGGGTGTAAGTGTGTGTGTGTGTTGCCCTGCAATGGTCGGGTGAGCTGTTCAGGGTGCACCCTGCCTTTGCCCAGGGTCGGCTGAGATAGGCTCCAGTCTCCCCGTGACCCTAATAGGAATTTTATTTTGTTCTGGAAAGTGAAGGTTGAGAAATCTAAAATATTTGATAATGTCGATACACACATGCTAATTAAATTAAATCAGGTTTTCCTGGCAACACCAGATAACTGTGATTGGCTGTTCTACAGGAAGTAGAGAAGATGCTGACGGTGGCGTCTAAAGCCAAGGCAGGAAACACTCTGTTCAGAGAAATTGGAGATAATGGTACACATATACACATATTTAAATAGAAATATACACACACTTATTATCTTCTTTCTGGCCTAATCCCTTGCCGGTGTGTCTACAGGACTGATCTCCTACACTGAGTACCTGTTCCTCCTCACCATCCTCACCAGTAAGTCAGTAAAACACTCCTCTTCTCCTCAGCTTCTACCAAAACAGCGCAGCTTCCAGATCTCCTCCTTGTTGCGATTAAAACACTGACTAGCCCTGATCATTTCTACCATTTATGTTTTGATTTAATGATCGCGGAATGGTGGCTAGCTGGTTAGCATGCACGTTGTTCTGATAGTATAAGGAAATAAGGCATTAAGTTATCCATGCTAACTGCTGTGATTGCAGAGCCTCATACTGGGTTTGACATCGCTTTCAAAATGCTCGACACTGACGGCAACGAGCAGGTGGAAAAGAAGGAGTTTGAGAAGGTAAAGCGTGAATTTTGGCCCTGTTTACCTTTTATTAGGTCTATCAGTAAGAAATGAAATAGAAAATTGTATCATTTCTTCTTTATATTCCGATATAAAATTTTGTCGTATGTTTTTACTCTGTCTACTAGTTAGTCCCCCTTTTGGCTCAGTGTTGGTCTGTCTGTAACTTATCAAGGTCGGAAATGGAAAAGATCCCCATGTTCTCAGTCTCCATGGCAACAGTTATAAGCGAAATCAGGGGGTGATGATCTTTTTTTTTCTTTTTCTTTCTTTCCATCTCATGCACCAGTGTGACGCTACACTTCCTGCCCCTTTAAGAGCCCGATGTAAAGGGTCGCAGTTAGCGTCATTATCATGTTCCGGTATTATTATGGGTCTCATGGTACCGTATACGATTATAACTGGTTGGAATGCTTACCGTATTTTCTGGACTATAATGCACTCACTTGGTGCAAGTCATTAGCTTTGCATAGGGACGTGGGGTCCAGTTTCTATAGTTAAATATAAATATATATTTTTATATAAATATATTTATATTCATATAAATATTAAATCTCAGGACTTAGATTTTTATCTACAATAATACGTAAAATAAATAAAATAAATATAGGTAATATGTGGACTTTTGAGCTTTTGGTAAATATTTACACATGTCCAGAAGAAAAGAAGTTAGCATGTTGAGAACAAAGCGTAACACCTTTTTTTTGGAAGCGTCCCACCTGGTACCTTGAACGCACCTCGCTCAGAAATGACGCAGGCTCAGATTCCTCAGTTCTGAGTGAAATGAAAGGTGGCGTCCACATTCCTGAGGAACTCTAACACTAATATTGCATGGAATGGTGAGAAACGCAGAACTGTAGGTAACTGATGCTGCCTTGTCTTTGTTAATGCTGTTCGAGAGGATCTGTGCTCCAGATGAGTGAATGAGTAAAAGGTACGTACTCCCGCATGGTTACTGGAATTCGGATCATTCCGAGGAGCGTTGTGTTTGTTAAGTAGAGAGTCTGCAGCAGGAAGTGGGCCGCCTCAGTCCTGCAGAGCCACGGCACAGTGAAACCTGATCATTAGCTAATGAGTTGATTAATGATGGTGTTCTTGCACTAACGAGGCGCAGTAGAACAGAAAACAGCGAAGCAGCGTGCTCGCAAACAGCCGAGGCGCCCCATCCCCGACCTGCAGACTGAAAAAATAATGTTTTAAAGAATTAGATTGGGTCCTGAATGTAAAACATTAAAAAAATTCTAATGATTAATTTCAAAAAATTCAATAAAAAAATTTCAATAAATGTCTTTGTTCCAAAGTTGAAGAAAATCATCAGACAGAGGAAAGTGAATAAAGAGGTGGCAGAGGTGAGTTTATTTTTTGATTTTTTTAAATTATGATTATTATAGCTATTCATGTTATAAATATTAACTATTATGCTGCTATATTTTATTGTTATATTTATTTGGTACAGAATATTTTCACAATTTAACATTTCGTGACATGACCTTTAAAACTGTTGACATGGCTAAGTTTTCTGTAAGATGAGGTTTCGTTCATTTTCCGAACTGCATTATCCTACAAGGGTCGCAAGGACGCTGAAGCCTATCTCAGCCGACATTGGGGGGGAAAGCAGGGTACACCCTGAACAGATCACCAGTCCATCGCAGGGCCAACACACACACACAACCGTTCACACTTACACTCACAGCTAGGACCAATTTGGAACAGCCAATTAGCCTACTGTACATGTCTTTCAACTGTGGGAGGAAACCAGAGTACCCGGATGAAACCCACGCAAGTTCGAGGAGAACACGTAAACTCAACACAGAAACGCCCCTCGAACCCAGGACCTTCTTTCTGTGAAAGAAAGCGGACGTGCTCATCGCTACGACACCGTTCCACCCACTGGGCCTGTCATGATAGTCAATTAATTGCCCCATTGTACCATTAATGCTAATGATCGCGATGATTTTCCTGACCACGATTAATTGGAGTAATTAAGATGTGCTTATTTACATAAGAAATAAAACCCCACTTGTAATCGTGGACACATTTGCTGCCGTACAGTATAGAAGGAATAAACACGAGCGCTTATGCTGTTTCACGTGATGGTGTTATATGTACTGTGTTAGGTTCGTGAAGTCATGTGCTCATTTTCGCACCCCTTTACGTTTTTAGACGGCGTCTTCGGAGGACAGCAGCGAGCCCAGCACCACCCTGCAGGCTTTCTTCTTCAGCTGTAAAGGACAAAATAAACTGCAGTACAAAGAGTTTCACAGGTCTGACCCTGTGCTTGTAATTTTAATGTTCTTAATTCAGCTTATTCATTAATATTAATTTTACTTTCTTTTCTTTATTTGTGATCATTTTTATCATATAGATTAGAAAGTGTTATTTTTAATTTTTATTTTTTTAATAAAAACATACAACTAAACTTTACCCCCTCTCTAAAGTTTAAAGCTTAAAAGGTTACTTTAATGATTGTAATTATTTTACACTTTAATTACATTTGAAGCATATATTATTTATATTTTATACAAATTAAATTTTTGGATAGCTTTTTGTTCTTTCTCTTGTTAATTTTGCACTTTGAATAGTTCATGCTTATAAATACGTGAAAAGTGCTTTGTTTTTATTTTTATTATTATTAATATTATCATCTCCACCAAGGAAGCTGTTTTTGATATGGTTTGTTCAGCTGCCTTTAAGCAGGATTGCGGAAAACCTACCGACCCGATTTTTATGAAACTTGGTGGAAGGGGGTAGCATGGACCAACAAAGAACCGATTCAATTTTGGAGTGATTCCAGTTGAGTGATGGCTCCACATAGATACGTTACTTTTGCCGTTGATGGAAGTCTTGCGCTCAACAGTCCCATACATTTGGAAATCCAGTAGATGGCAGTCAAGATCAGTAGTGACAAAACATAGCTAGTGTAGAAGTGTAATGATTGTATGGGATGTACAATACGTCCAGACAAAGTTGTTGCGTATAGCAGTCAGGTGTTATTCTTGGTGGAGGTCTGCGCTGTATGAGTGGCATTCTTGTCATTGTTGTTGTTATTAGAGAGAGATAGTTTATCAAAAAAAAAGTAGACTTCACTCTGTGTGAACTGGTTGCTTTTTTTTAGCTGTAAAGTGTTTTTTGTGTGTGTGTGTGTGTGTGTGTGTGTGTGTGTGTGTGTGCAGGTTTATGGAGGATCTGCAGGCGGAGGTGCAGGAGATGGAGTTTCTACAATTCTCCAAAGGCATGGACACCATGAGGAGGGAGGACTTCGCTGACTGGCTGCTGCACTACACCAACGAAGAAGACAACAAGGAATACTTGGAGAACCTGAGGAAGAGAATACCGACAGGCCAGGTGGGAGGTTTTAGTGCTGGAGGAAGTGACGCTGACACTGGATGTACTGAGCCTTGATGTTTGTCTCCGCCACTGACGTGTGGAACTCTGACGAATTAAACCTAGTAAAGCTCTGTACCGTTCTCTCTCTCTCTCTCTCTCTCTCTCTCTCTCTCTCTCTCGCTCTGTTAGAGCATCACTTTTGAGGAGTTCAAAGCCTTCTGTCTCTTCACCAACAACCTGGAGGACTTTTCTATCTCAGTGAAGATGATTGCTGAAGCCAACAGACCAATCGGAATGGGTAACACTTCTTGATCTCAGGGTTTCCTGATGAAAGATTAACCGGTTACGTAACGTTGTGATAAACGTCATAACATATAACAGGCATGTTACTGTTTAAATGATGATTCTGTTTGAGAGATGTTTTAAATTCCGTCACGGTGTTGTTATACTGCCATAACGATGTACACTGAAACCACCCAGCGTGCTTTGCTCCATTCTGTCTTCTCTCCTCTGCAGCTCAGTTTAAGCGTGCCGTGAAGATCGCCACGGGACAGGAGCTGTCGGAGAACGTTCTGGATACGGTGTTCAAAATCTTTGACATGGACGGAGACAACTGTCTGAGCCATGAAGAGTTCATCGCTGTGATGAAGGACCGAATGCTGCGAGGTCTCAGGGTGAGGGATCAAACTTTAAACAATCTCATATATTAACTCGAGGGGCACTCGCAAAGTGTTGAAGGCACCTCTGCTAGGTGCAAATGGATTATTATAACTTGGCATAGATGTAATGAAATGTCTCCCCCTAGTGGGTGTTGAATAAACGTTTAGTCCCATGTTAATTAAAGATAGGGATTATTCTGGATTTTTTTCCCAACATGGTCCCATGCACGGATTACCTCCAAAATTTTATGTATTCTTTTCAGGCCCATACCCCATCCCTCCGCGCAGTGGAGGTAATAATAAAACTTCAGAGTAGGACAAAGATCATACAGTAAACAGATGTCATATAAAACACGCACAAAATTGTCAGCAGCGCTCATGTGATCCAAGCAGACGTTTCTAAGAAGTCTAAAATTCTTTTCTTTAAATATAAAGTCTCTGTGTGTGCCGACAGGTTAATTCCCAGCAGGGTGTCTCAGGTTTCTGGAAGTGTGTGAAGAAAGAAACACTAAAAGGAGCGAAGGAGGCTCTCAGTCACAGCAGCAGCCCTGTCTGAAACGAAAGGTACCTGTTCCAGGGGCGGAGCTTGTGGCATTGGGGGTGTGGCTATAAAGACTAAAGAAGACAAGCTCGGTTTGGCACCTGGAGAGGCACCTTGCTCACCTATGGGATTCTGCATGGCACGTGATCACTTTGACGATGTCGGGGTTTTATCTACAATGTCTGAATTTCACCAGTTTTGTGTTTGTGTCAAAGTTTTTTTTACTGATGATGCTGCGAAGAGTGTGTGATATTAAATGTTGTGTATCAGTCTATAGCAGAACCATTTATCAGCACACTTTCTTCTGGGACGCGTTATTATTTGGGATGTTCTGACTGAATATTCACAGAAAATTTTTACCAGGGTAATCTTTTTTTTTTTTTGGTCCAACCAGAATTTCGTTATTTTAAAAAAACCATCACAACATCAGTGTAGAGTCAAAATCTTTAACTTATCATTTTTAAATAAAGTAATTTTTAAAAAAATCTGCACTGATGTTAAGATTGTTTTTTTTTTTTTCTTTATTTAAAAAAAAGTTATAATTTTTTTTAGACTCGACACTGACATTGTTAATTTTTAAAAAATACATTCATCATATATTTTGGGGTTTCTGGGTCCTACTCTAGCACGTTTCACTTCATCATTAAAAACATATCCAGGTTTGAGGCTTTAATTATTTGATATATGAAACATTTATATGAAAGCAAGTACTTTTAGATTCTGGTGCCTTGTATTTTATATTCCTCTCTCATTTCCTGCTCCAGAAATTCTTTGTTTTGTAATTTTCATTGTTAGTTGTAATTTTCATTGTCAGTTCCCCTGGGGTGCTTTGTTGCCTGTTTGTCGGGTTCCGGAGTCCAAATCAGAATTAATGAACCAAAAAAATATATATGTCTGAGGGGTACGGCTGAAAATGCACACAAAGTAAACAAACCTTTCCCAAGTATGCGTACTGTAGATTCCTTAAAAAAAATAAAAATAAAAAATCACCCAAGCACCAAGTGAACACATACTCAATATGTCACACCAGCTAAATATAGAATTTCTGTAAACATTTTGTGTTAAAGCATCCAGAGTTTATTTACTTTTCATTCCAGTCCAAATCTCCACAGCACATCACACCGTCTGTGGCGTTTGGTTGTTCTTTAGCTGACAGAAAAATGTTTCATAGAATAAACAGAAGGCACGAAAGAGAGAAATGAAGCACCCTCAGATGCAATTTTTTTTCAGATTGTGGTCTATTTTTATTATTTTATTAGCACACAAACCCAATGTCAGCAAAAGCCTGTTTACTCCATTTTCTTTGTATTACACATGGCATTAAATAATAAATAAATAATTAATAAATTGTATGTTTCAGAGTGACTTGAAAGTATTAGTTTATTATTATTATTATTATTATTATTATTAATAATAATAATAATAATAATAATAATGCACTTTTCCTTTATTATTGTTATCTATGCTGGTTCCAGATTTTATTAAAAGTGCTTCATGTAAAACTGATCTAAAGCATAATTTAAAGAATTAACTTAAAAAAGGCAGTAATTCAAATAAAGTAAAAAAAATAAATAAAAAGTATAATTTTTTTTAAATGCACATCTGCATAACAATTAATGATACACATGTCACGTATATAAAAGTTTTTAAGGTTCAAATTTTTTTTTTATGATAAAACGAAAATATATACTTGAGTATGAAAATAAGAATCATCACAACCTTTTCCCAAAGTTGATTTGTTTTCTTATTTAAAGTGATATTTTATTAATTTTCCCCTTTTTAAATTAACACTTTATCACAACATACAGCACAAAACCACACAACAGTGCAATCTAAACGTATAACGTATATACAAAGAATACGTTCGTATACATGTAAACGGACATATACAAAAAATAAATAAACAAAAAAACTGATAAATTAATAAATTAAGAGTGGAATCAGTTATCTCTCAAAGACTAGAAGAGACACAAGTCTATAATTTTTGGGTTATTTCTAAATAAACAGAGATTTAAGAAGTGAGTCCTTTAAGATCATTATTCAGTGTTTTGTTCACACATTAAAAGAAAAGGTGTGAATGTTGCACCCATGATGCCACACAAAGGAACTTTCCCTAAACTTTTTAAATCCAAAAGCAGTTCTTCGTGACGTCACGCACTGTATGGCGCTCTCGCTGCTGATTGGTCAGAAGGTGATGCGCGAGGCCGGTAGCGCTGACTCACTGACTGTTTGCCTAAAAAAAAAAAAAAAAAAAAAAAAAACCCAACCTAATTTCACTAAAAGCGACGAGGGAAAATCAAACTGCTTCATTTCTCAGGAGGTAAAAACATTTTCGGGCGACGTACTGTAACATCCGGCTGAGCGGTTAAACTAAAACAAGCGAGAAAACGCTGACCGTGTTGGTCTTTGTGCGGGTTATTTATCTGTTTTCGCGACGCTGACTGAAGTTTAAGAGCTCGTGCGAAAATATTTCTGAGGTAAGTTAGCAAGCTAGCTGTTCAGGGCGCTAGATTTCAGTTTTCACTCGACATACCGACTAAAAAACCCGAACTCCTGGACTAAAGAATATGTCAGTAGTGTGACAGGTGTATCTGTGAGGTGCTTCACGACATTTTTGGAAGGTGTGTCGACAGTAAACTGACCTCCGAGGCACGAAAAGCTAGTAAGGCTAAACTTACCTCATAAATGTTTTTTTTAGCTTTAGCATGAACTTTGGTACCACGGTACACACTCCCGAACTAGTTAGTGTTTCAAAAATAGCGCCCCAGTTTACCTAGGCTACTACTGAGTGTGCTAGTTTGGGACGTGGACTGATCCACTGAAGCGTCTCAAGTGTCGGGAGTCTCGTGCGCGCGCCGCTGTGAATAAGCTAGCTTAGCTTTACCACAATGAATTTATGACATGTGTTTAGACTCTAAGGAGGAGAAACGGAGAAGCAAGGTGTAAAAAAATAAAACAGCATCCAGGAAACGTAAACAAACCCCGCGAGAGAAGCAAGACCTTTTAAATCACCATCTTCCCTCCGGGCTTTGGTGGGAGATGATGGCCGGCGGCGCGCTTCAGCAGAACGGGATAACGGTGACGGTGCTCTCCGCTCAGGAACCGCAGCAGCAGCAGCAGCAGCAGGTCCCGCGGTCTCCTCCGCCGCCGTCATCGCCCTCACACATGGACTCCGAGTCGCTGGATTCCCGAAAAAGACCGCTGGAGACTCCGACTGAGGCTGGAAGCACCAAGCGCACGAACACCGGGGGTAAGAACCGGCGATGCGCCCAGTGTCCCCACACACGCACCCACTGTGCTCCAACACATCTTTTTCTAAATAATAATAATAATAAAATAATATAAACCCAGGTCAGCCTCACAGCAAGAGGGTCCTGTGTTCGAATCCCGGGTTCGGTGAGGGCGTTTCTGTGTGGGATTCCTCTGGGTACTCAGGTTTCCTCCAGCAGTTCAAATGCATGCACATGATGCTAACTAGTTATTCCGAGCTGCTCCTAGGTGTGAGTGTGAAGGGTTGTGTGTGTGTGTGTTGGTCCTGCGATGGTCTGGGGGGGCTGTTCAGGGTGTACCCCACCTTCACCCAGTGTTGGGTGAGATAGGATCTAGACTCCCTTTAGGCCTACAAGGATTAAGCGGATCGTCAAATGAGAGAGTGAGTTAACAGGTGAGCGGTAAGAGATTTCCCAGAGCTCATGCAACTATTGATGTGACACTAAATGATTTCGGGTTTCTTGAAGGTCCTTTTGTTGAAGGTTCTCCCACATGTCCTGTACATCCTGTCACAACTATTATTAGCAACCTGCCAGCTTGTTTTTTCCTGTGCTGGAACCAGCAAGGCTTACGTTTACATGTTTTACATATTATTATTAATATTTCTTTTTGTATATACTACACGGAAACATAAGAAAGGCAAAAATAAAAGGTTTTTAATGGTTTGTTTTTACATTTTTAAAGTTATGCACGCTCCATTGCGGCATCATTTGAAGCTAATTCAGTTTGAGTTAAGTGCCTTTTTTTCCACCTTGAAAAATGCCAGGGCCACATTGTGTAGCTTTCTTCCTAGTTTTTGGGATGGCATTTTGTTGAAATTTTAGAATAAGTGACCAAAAAAACCGTGTGTTTAATTCAAGTATCATCCCGAGTTTCCGAGGTGGATCATAAGCAATCACTGAATGAGCTCTAGAATGATGTAGAGAATTATTCGGTCGGGGGTTTGTTATCCGCCGAGACCAAAGGCCGATAACACTCTCCGAGACTGTATAATTCTCCATATCACATGAAAACCGAATTCTTTAATTGTTTTATTCTTAATTTAAATTTTTAATTTTTTTTTTTTTTTTTTTTTTTTTCCTTTTGATTTTCCCCCATTTTTCTCCCTAATTTAGTCGTATCCAATTCCCACCCATCAACTTTTAGCCTTCCCCATCACACGACCACCA
>JBCNYH010000005.1:30444330-30476554 GCA_039654325.1 Tandanus tandanus | reverse complement strand
ACGCACGCACGCACGCACGCACGCACGCACGCACGCACGCACGCACGCACACACACACACACACACACACACACACAGAGAAAGAGAGAGAGAGCTTTATAAAAGGCACTTTACTCCTTAGGGGTCATTAAAATGTCAAAGCTGTCCTATCAGAGATTAAACACACACACACACACACACACACACACACACACGGATTTGCCTTTGTGTACTTTATCTTCATTATAGTTTCCTCACAAGTTCTTCAGCAGTTTTCGGGGTCTTTAACTAAGTCTTCTGCATAAAAAGAAAATTCGTGTTTAACATTCTGAAATGAACAGAGTGATGATAATTTATAGAGCAGTTATGTTTAACGCACCATAGTCCATGGCAGAACTGATGGCGATGTCGTTCTTCATCATCGGCTCATCAGTCCATTTTACATTCCAGAAAACAATGGCCGGGGAAAGTAGACATGCTTGTAATTATAGCAGTAGCAACTGTGTACCCCTATTTATGGCTAATTACTGTGGATGGAAATGCGCAGTTATATAAATATTTCATGCTAATACTGTTTATATGCACATAATAAATGGAATATGCCATTCCTCATGTGGGCCAGTCTGAAATCAAGTGTAACAAAGCTTTGTAAAGTATATCTGTTTTTATTATATCCATACCCACTGGATATGAGCAGTCAGGTGCTCTGATTGGTTCGACTATTACTAGGATATCAGCTAATATACTGTGAGTACAGAAAAACTAAATGATGGAGCGTTTTTACCGAGCCAACAGAAGACTAAATAAATTCTATTCTTGAAAACAAAATCACCCCACCCAAATTTTTAAAAAATATATAAACAAACAAACAAACAAATAAATAAATAACTTGATTATTATAGTTTTTAAATTTTTCACAGTAGAGGTTGTTGCCGTCGGCTGTTGCTGTCAGTTTGCCAGTTTGTGTATGTTTATTTAAGTTCATTTTTTGTTTGCCTTTTTCTAAGACGGTTCCGGAGCTCAAAGGTTTTTGAAAGAATACATCTCCGAGAGATCCAAAACAGAGATAAACAGCTACCTGATTCTGTTTTATAACTCTGCAACATGAAAACACTGGATAGCTGTCCAGGCACATAGCCTTCAATGTGGAATCGATCCTGTATCATTTAAAAAATATTGAATAGAATAATAAAAATGCTATATCTCTTACAATCCAGTGGATGTGGATATGATAAAACAGTCAGTTCACTCAAATCGTATTGTACATGAGTCACATACATACATATATATATAATCAGTAGATGAGGTAATAAATGCAGAACTACATTTGAATTTATTTATGTGGAAAATATTTTTTTCTTCGTTAACTCGTCACCTTGACTGTAGCCCTGTTTACACACCGCAGCTGTAGTTTTTCCCTAACAATAATAGAATCAGCTCTTGGTTCCGTGCTTGGAAAAAAAAGAGTCATTCTGCCTGTCAGTAGTGGCGTTTGGATTAAAACCGGACAAAAATAAAGGGAGGTTTAGCAGGCGTCCTTTGTTTTATGAGCTGCTGAGAGCAGAGTATTCGAAGCCCCCGTGGCTCACAGGGCACCTATAAAAAGAAGCCTGTCTAAGCCGAGGCTTTACTCGTGCTCCAGAATCCTGTGAAATACACACACACACACACACACACACACACACACACACGCTTATATAAATGTACACTCACGCCGCTATCCATCTCCCTCATACACACATGTGCACACACACACACACACACACACACACACGACCGAGCCCCTGCTTTCACTTTGTTTATTACTTGTGGGGTTTTTTAAATTTTGTGTTAGTGTGTGAGTGGGTGTGGCGGTGTGTGTGTGTGTAAAAGTAGTTATGTTCCTTGATTGATTTGATCTTAATGTGTCCTTTTGTGTTGTACCCACTCAACATCTGCTGACACAGGTGGATATAAATGAATGTCTTAGTATTGCAGCCATTTTTGCACACACACACACACACACACACACACACACACACACACACACAGAAACCTGAGACTTTGTCCATTTATTTTAACTGACAGTCTGGTCATATCAGTCTCATCCTCCCAACAACATGCACGCACACGCACGCACACACATGCACACCTAAACACACAGTGTCCTGCTGTTTGGTGTTTGCTGAGGATAAACACTGAAATGATTATAGAAATGTTTGCCTCTTTGTCACACACCCACCCGCTCAGTGGTGCAGCAGTGTGAGTGAGTGGCGTGGTTTGAATAAGAACAGGTGTTTATTGAACAGATGCTTGATACCTAATCTTCTGCACAAAGATGACATCACAGCGCAGGACCTCATGGACACACGGCCAAGTTTCAGCACTGTTGCCCAGAAACATACACACCAGCCATTTTATACTCCCCCCTCCTTTCCTCTCTTTGAGAATCTTCATCTATCATTTTATCCGCCATCATCTAAACTGGTTTCCTGCGATCCCAGATCACAGGCTTAAATTCATAATTCGGATGAATTGCATACAGTTAGTGCATAGCTTGTAAGCGATTCAAGACAAAGAATTGATTAAAAGAAGCACGACTCATAGCAAGAAGTTCTAGGTTCTCTGGGCGAAGGCGGGGTGCTCCCTGAGCAGCTCGTCATTCTATCGCAGGGCCAACGCAAACACTACTCACATTCACACCTCGGAGCAATTTGGAACAGCCAGTTCGCCTAATGAGCATGTCTTTGAATGGTAGGAGGAAACCGGAGTACCCAGAGGAAAACCACGCAACCACGGGGAGAACATACAAACTCCATACAGAAACGCCGCCGCTTTTGAGGCTTGGCCTTCTTGTGACGGTTCAAGATGTTTCACTTGCAGCCCTAAGAGTTTGAGGCAAGATGTGGGATTTAATGTTTGCCAAACACAGGCATCCCAACAATAGTATGCAGCTGGGTATCTGGGTGTCGTCAGCAGAACTGTGGTACAAGTCATGTGATTATAATACCAAAAGAACAAGGATAAAAGAGGACATAGTACCAAGACTTGAGGAACACCGGTGAAGATATTGCATGTAAAATATTTAGATTTTCATGTAACTCCTTTGATGAACTAATAATTAAGTTGGTGAACATGACAGCTGTAGAGAGGTCAAGAACAGACATGTGGGAAGAATCAATGGTCTCAATGGGTCAAAAAAATATTTTGAATTGTGGTTTTGCAAGGCTTGAACTTTTAAAGGGCTATGCAATATGAGTATGAATGATATTCAAAGAATGTATGGGAAGGAACTTATTGGGCTGAAGAAGAGATCGATAGAAAAGAGAGGGTGGTATCTACCGACAGTTTTGAAGACATGAGAAGGGAATGAGTCATCTGTGGTAGTTAGTAATGATCATGGAGGTGGAGAAAGGACATTGACATTGTGATGTCCGGAATTGAAGTAGGTTTACTTTTAAAGATGACTGTAATAGAAGGAACATTGTCTTGTGAGCTAATGGCTACCAAGCAGGTAGGGTAAAGGCTAACACACGCTTCCTTTGGGACACATGAAGCCAACATCCCCACCCCGCCAAAGTCCTGCTCCATCACAAGGCGGAATAGTGTGCTTGGCATAAAACACTGTTTGGCCTCTTTCACATAGATGAGCTAATAAATGCTTGTGATTGGTTAGTTTTGATTACCGGGCAAGTGCAAGTATGCCACCACTCCCACCTATAGAAGATGTTTTGGATGGCTGACTTTTCTGTTGTGCCAGTTGTGTAGCTCTGAATTTTCCAAGATCAGGGGATCTCAAATTCTTTTATAACTAGGAGACACTTTAACCAAAAATTAAATGGAGGGTGGCACCGTGGTGTAGTGGGTAGCGTGTCCGACACACAGTAAGAAGGTCCTGGGTTGGAGTTCTGTCGTCGAGGGCGTTTCTGTGTAGAGTTTGCATGTTCTTCCTGTGCTTGTGTGGCTTTCCTCTGGGTACTCCGGTTTCCTCGCGCAGTCAAAGACAGGCACACTATGTTCATCGGCTATTTCAAATTGCCCTTGAGTGTGAATGGTTGTATTTGCATTGTCCCTATGATGGACTGGCGAGCTGCTCAGGGTGTACCGCGCCTTCCCTGAGAGTCGGCTGAGTCTTCCAATCTCTGCTTGACCCAAGTAGGGTTAAGTGGTTTGGTGAATGAATGAATGAATCCCAGAGATCATCTCAGTGTAAATGTATTCATTTAAATGTGTACACTAATATTTTCTCTGGTATTAAATTGTAGAGCTTCCTGTTCCTGACAGTATTTATAGTCCGATTTGTTTATGAGCTCTCCGATACTCTAGCTACACACAAAAGGAGCCCCCGGGTTTATGCTTCATGAACTCTGCTTTAAGATCCACTTCCCTGGAGGGGAAAGAGAAAATACTATGAAGGTTAGACAGGAAGGTTGTGGTTACAGCATGGTATTCATCTGATGAGATATTAGGATGTGAAAGATATGGGGGTTGAGGAGCTTCACTTCTGGGCTATAAGCAGACCCTTTGCCAATCCATCATGGAGAGGGAGAGAATGCAGAGACTGAGGACGACAGCGCAGCTGCCGTTGCTGAGTTCTCGATGGTGATCTATTTCCTTGTCAGAGCCAGGAAGTGGAGTGCATGGAACGAAGCCAGGACTGAGATGAAGTCAGCTTTGTGGACAGATTGATAGTTCCAGAGCCCACCTACAACTACTGCCTGAGATTGTTATGAGAGTATTGGCATTGCTGTCTCTGAAATGCATGCTGGGAGAAAAGAAAGTGGTGGCTAATTTGGCTTGTAAGATACAAAGAGTGCCTGAGAGCAAAAATGAGGAAGAACCAGCTAAAATGCTGTAGACTACATTTCATAAAGAGCATTTGGCAGACGCCAGAACAGCTTACATTTTATCACATTTATACAACTGAGCAGTTGAGGGTTAAGGGCCTTGCTCAAGGGCCCAACAGTGGCAGACTGATCAGTAAACCAGAGCCTTAACCACTGAGTCACCTCTGAGAAGAAACATAAAATGTAAATGCTTAGCTACGTTTCTAGCTTACACCCAGGCTCTGTTATAAAGTTGGTAATGGTGCATGACATCCTACATACTGGCCCAGCTACTGCACACAACTGGCCACCCTAGTGTCCTGTATCGTATGCAGGTATGACAGCTTACACATAGTCTACTTGATTGGTACATCTCTTACAGAAAAGCAAAAGCTAATGTAGCATGTATAAATATCATCTTACTTAGCTAGCAAGCATGGCATTGTTGCATTAGTGAGCTTATTAGTTAGCATTTGATATTAGTTCGGCTAGAAAACCTGGCTATTGCTGTGACAGGGGTCTTTAAACCTGTTCTTGGAGATCTACCTTCCTGAAAGCTTTGGCACCATCTGATTATTGCATCAAGAAGTTATTGATCAGCTAAAAGAGGTGTGTTACATTTTGGTTGGGGATAAAACCTACAGGAAGGTAGCTCTCCAGGAACAGGGTTGGAAAACCCTGTGCTATGAAATGTTAACTAGCGACCTTGCTAATGCCATTCGGTTAAATTAGTTAGCTAGTTAGCTAGCATTTGCATATTGAGGCTATTTGTTCTGCTAAAAAAAGCAAGAAAACTTAGGACAACTTGCTTCATGTTTATTATTTATATTAGATTTCTATCCAGAGCAAGAGTTCAAATCACTTCTGTTGTCTACCATGTTTTTTTTTTTATATTAATTAATTAATTCATAATCCTACTAGGGTCACGACTCGTGACTCTGGGCGAAGGCAGGCTACACCCTGACCAGCTCGCCAATCCATTGCAGGGCCAAAACAAACACAACTACTCACACTCACACCTCGGGACAATATGGAAAAGCCAATTAGCCTAATGTGCATATCTCTGGACTGTGGGAGGAAACCGGAATACCCGGAGGAAACCCACACAAACTTGGCTAGGATATGAAAACTTAACACAGAATCACCCTTGTTGAACCTGGGACTGGAACCCAGGACCTTCTTGCTGTGAGGCAGATGTGCAAATTGCTATGCCACCCATATTTATTTGTTTGTTTGTTTGTTTGTTTGTTTGTTTGATTTATTTGGAAACATTATATTTGCAGTGTATAAATTTTCTCCTCCTATTTGAAGACCAGGGGGGTTTCACTCACACTCCTGCAATGTGTTATGAATTAAACAAGACTCCGTTGAGACTGTCAAGGGTTCTTTATCCTTAGCAACAGGATTCCAGGCAGGTCATCATCTTCAACTGCCAAAGACAGATTCACTCTGGGTGAGGGGTGGGGGTTGGCAGTGGATAGAGCAAATAGTAAATAGATCAAAGTTATTCATTTAAATAATGCGGCCACTTAACAGTACACACTGTACCTGTGTGTGTGTGTGTGTGTGTGTGTGTGTGTGTGTGTGTGTGTGTGTAGGTACAACAGAGCGTGTGTGTTTAATCCAGGGTACGGTGGAAGCACTAAATGGCGTTCACAACTTCATCGCCGAGAAAGTGCGCGAGATGCCACAGAGCAGCCAGAAAAGCGAGCCAGTCAGCATCCTGCAGCCGCAAACCACCGTGAACCCCGACCGAGTCAAACAGGTCAGTCATGTACATACATGCATTCTACTTGAATAGCCAAAGAATTAGGAATTAATCACAGATTATGGGGCTATCACATGAAGAACAGGCTCGATGCTGAGAGCAGTGATGCAGTGTATTATATTAAAGTCTGGAGTGTTGTAGTGATGCCATGCTGGGGGTGTTCCCCAGGGGGAGAAAGAGCCAGACTGGGCCTGAAAAGAGCGAGGGCACTGGGTTATTTTTACCTGCATGTTCCAGAGAAAGAGAGGGGGCAGCTGCATGGTAAGCCCCAGGATCAACAAATGGCTGAGATAAGCAATGACTGGTCAGTGAGACCTTATAGACCAAATCTCTCTGTCTCTGTCTCTGTCTCTCTCTCTCTCTCTCTCTCTCTCTCTCTCTCTCTCTCTCTCTCTCTGGATATAGTAGTTCTGGGGGCCAGTTATTGTGCCAGCATATTAGATAGAACCAGCTGTAGGTTGGTTTAGAGAAGGCGATAGAGAACCAATCAACTGCAACTTCACCACCTGTGTTTGAGTGAGTGACAGGTATCTGTAATGTTGCTTGCCAGTGAAATCTTATCTCGCCCTAACTTTATACCTCTCAGGGACGAAAGAACAAGCACTAAGAGTAGTGACCTTATTTTTATTCGATTTGTACAGTGACCAATGCAAAAAGTCCATTAAAGTAGCTTCCTTATCCCATTCTTATTGTACGGGTAATATGACTGTGATAATTCTCAGTTTGCAGAGAACAGGTTCTTCAATGCATGTGTTATTGTTAATGAAAAAGTCAGTGCTGCTCCTGAAGCTTCTGACCTTCTCTGATGCAGGCTAAACTCATCGTACCCAACAGCACAGCTGGGCTGATCATCGGTAAGGGTGGAGCAACGGTGAAGTCGGTGATGGAACAATCGGGTGCATGGGTGCAGCTCTCACAGAAGCCCGAGGGCATCAACCTACAAGAGAGAGTGGTGACCGTTAGCGGCGAGCCCGAGCAGAACCGCAAGGCCGTAGAGATTATTGTGCAGAAGATCCAGGAGGACCCTCAAAGCAGTAGCTGTCTCAACATCAGCTACTCCAATGTCACAGGACCTGTGGCCAACTCCAACCCTACTGGCTCACCATATGCCAACAGTGCTGAGGTACTGCCTAGTGCTGCCGCTGCCGCCGCTGCCACTGCATCCACACTTCTGGGCCAGGCGGGCCTTGCCAGTTTCCCATCTGCAATGTCTGGTTTCTCCGGCAACGACCTGCTGGCTATCACCTCCGCCCTGAACACACTCGCCAGTTATGGCTACAACACCAACACTTTGGGGCTTGGCCTGAATCCAGCAGCTGCCTCTGGAGTCTTAGCTGCCGTTGCTGCTAGTGCTAACCCTGCAGCTGCTGCCGCAGCTAACCTTTTAGCATCGTACGCCAGCGAGGCATCCGGAGGCGCGGCTCACCCGGCTGCACCTGGGCTTGCTGGCTTCTCACTGGGTACTTTGGCAGCCGCCACAGGAGCTTCCAACGGCTACCTGAACCCGGCCTCTTCCCCACTGGTAGCCTCCTCACTGCTGGGTACTGAGAAACTCGCCGAGGGTGGCAAGGAGGTGCTGGAGATTGCCGTGCCCGAGAACCTGGTGGGCGCCATTTTAGGGAAAGGGGGGAAGACTCTGGTGGAGTACCAGGAGCTGACAGGGGCACGTATCCAGATTTCCAAGAAGGGAGAGTTCATCCCGGGCACACGCAACCGCAAAGTGACCATCACAGGGTCGCCGGCAGCAACGCAGGCCGCGCAGTATCTCATCAGCCAGCGGATCACGTATGAGCAAGGCGTCCGTGCCACAAACCCTCAGAAAGTGGGCTAGAGAGAGGACTCAAGCGACGGGGGGAGGGAGGGAGGGCAGCGAGGAAAGGGATTCGAAAGAGCAACGAGCAGGAAAGCGGACAATGAGTGAGATGAACGAACAAAAGACAAAAACGGAGGAAAAGGTTGATGGTCGGTGAGGGGAACAGAAGAAAATAAGAGTCCGTGTCCACGTTCATGTTTCAGAGGAAAGAAACAAGACAAAAAATGTGAGGAAAGAACGATGTTCAGCTGTGGACCCGGTGGCAGCGGTGTCTGGGAACTTGGGACTGAAATTCTGCTGTTCTTTTTATTTTCATTTTTATTTTAACTTAAGCTAAGTGGTGTAGATTATAAGGGGCTCAGTACTAACCCCTGTGGCACTCTGGGAGGTCGGAGACTCAGGCCTCACCTCCTTTGTTTCTAACGCAGCCAGGGACCATCTAGGTCTAGGACTTTCTGTCACTGGTGGAGCCTGTACAAATTAATACAAATTAATGACAAAGTCCTCCTTAGGCAGTGGGTTTTGCAGCAGCTCCACTCGGGGTGAGTTCAGTATCAAAGGTTTGGCCCTTTATAGATTTATAGATTTTCCAAATTAACCTAAGTGAGGAAGAAAACATTTTTTTGTTTACTCTCGCTAGCTCTTACAGAACCACGTTACTGGTTTTCTCCCATTAAGCGGAGAGCAGATTACTCTCAGTCGCAGTAGATTTAGATTTTACTTAAACCTGTCAAATCAGGTTGACCTGAATGTATAAAGACTTCCTGGTCTTGTTTTTATTTTTAATGAAACGAGTCAGGAAGTTCAAACCGAGTCTTTGTTTGGCGACAGCGGCCGACTCTGACTCAGCAACTGAAAGGCAGGCAGACAAATGTCAAAGGTAAAAAGGTCCCTTTGAGAGGACAGGAATGTAAACACACACAAACAAACACGCACACACTGCGAGTGCAGTTTAGTTGATTGATCTCTCTTCGGTGCTATGAGGAAATCACTAATGAGAAAATATCAGAGAAACTTTGCATTTTAGCACTCTGGGGCTGAGTTAGCCTTCAAATAATTATGAATTAAAAACAATTTTGTGATTTGGTAATAATGTCATGAAAAATGAGACACATTAGAGTAAACAAAAACATACTTGACTACTGAAAAGAATTAATCTGCATTAAAAAAAAAAAAAAAACAATTGTCGCACGAACATTATCATTAAGAAAGAAGCACCTCAAGTGTTGTGTTGTGCCAGACTCGAATATCCACCCTGTCGTGCCAGGAAACACTGGTGATTTTTATTTTTTTTTTTTTTAAGATTATTTTATTTTATTTTATTTTATTTTATTTTTTTGTACGAATAGAGCTCAAGCTGATATACCTCATGTTTCGACAGAATGGGAAAAGAAATGAAGCTTCCCAGTTTGTATGCAGTGCAACAAAGTCCTCGATTGAGTTTCAGTTGGCACCTAGTTCATTACTGCGCAAACACGCTTCGATGTCAGGCTGCCGGAGGTCTGGCAGCGCAAGGAAGGGAGCGCGTACAATGCAACGCAGCCTTTGTAAAAAATAAATAAATAAATAAATATCAATAGTAAGCTGTTTTCCTCTCTGATGCTGGTTTGAGTTATCTAGCATAAAGGAATCCCATGTTGTAGTAAGACACCAACATCCCGAGAGCGCTCGTCTCAGAGAACCTGCACATCTTCTAGCGTTAACGCTGGGGCTCAATGCCTCTCCTGTGCAGTCCTTTGGGGTTTTTGTTTAGGGTGCATTATCTCCCGTAATGCATATAACACTCCCGTATCCGTTGTGTTGTGGGATGCGTTCTTTGGGAAACAGCATGGCAGAGTAATAAATAGCATGTTTTTTTTTTTTGTTTTTTTTTTTAACGGCCATACACTTAGCTTCCTCGCCTCTGCTGCTAACTGCATTTTTAAATCCGGTAAGGGAGATATGAGGTACAGAAAACGTACAGCTAAATAAGGAGGTGATCTCTTTTAAACCACACTGTGAATCAAGCAGCCGACACCATCCTAAACTCTGGAATGTACTGTACACATTGCAGCATCCACTAACGCACGGCACGGCAGGGGCTCGATGCTGTGGACCCTTCAGTTCCACCAGTCGAGAGATACTCTGGGTCAGCTCTCACTGCTCGGAATTCACACCAGCCATTAATTAGCAAAACTCCGTCCGAACTACGGCCATCTATATTTAACCGTGTGGCAATGCCCAATCTTCTACTGACCTAAATACACACTCACAAAGACATTCATCAACTGCCTCCAATTCCCAGACCATAATCTGCTTTGGAACCGGGGGGAACAGAAACCAAGAGTTAGTGGTGGGGGGGGGGGGGAGCGAAAACCAGAGACACAGTGATCCGGTTATGTGCATCGAATTATTGCGCTAAAGATTGCCTTAAGAAGTCCGTACCGTGCACTGCTTTTGGCAGGAAGTTTATCAACAGACCATTTTACAAAATCCATCCATCTCAAGAATTGTCGCCGTCGAGGAGCAATTACCGCGTTCTGTCGGTGTTCCGGCTTAATAATTTTTTTTTATTTATTTTTTTTAGATTTGAGATGAAAGTGCACATGCAATTTCAGAAGCACAAGCCGAGCACAACGGCACGCGACGTCTCTGTGCATTTTGTTGTGGAAATGTAATCTGGCGAAAATAAAAAGACTTGAAATAAAATTGCAACTTCTTAAACCTGTTTCTCTGGCACTGCATGTCTCCGCACTCTCTGGTCTCTCCTCCCATCTCTCTCTCTCTTTTTTTTTTAGATATTTAAAAAATGTGTTCTTTCTACTGTCCTCTCTCTATTGCTTTTAGCTTCCACCATCAGCGGAGGTGAGCGGAGCGGGAGCTATAGAAATGGGTTCCGTCCGTCCGTCCGTCTGTCTGTGCGACTGATAGGGAGATAACTTTGGAAGGAAATGATATAGGATCACCAAATTTGGTGGGCGTATAGGATGGTATTGTATATGGGTCACCCTGACCATGTTTCAAGGTCACTTTTTATATAAAGGACTTTATAATTCCTGCTAACTGTAAAAGGATGACACAGAATCACCAAATTTGGTGTATGAGTCCGACTCAGGATGGTCTCGGTTGAGATTATGTACGAGTGCCCTTGATCTTGTTTCAGGGTCACAGCGGTCAAGTTAGTGTTGAGCTTGTCATATCTTGTTCGTGCGATAGCTTTACGAATGCCAGGGGAGGATCGAGACCCTGTGGTCTGTTATCCATCAGCTGTATGGTTTTCTTTTCTCAGTAATTTTATACCTGTGCTGGTCCCCCAGCCGGGTTTGTCTAAGCTCGTCCAGCTCCGCACTGATTCTGTACACTTTTCTTGCTACAACCTTCAGAAAGTTGGCGCCTGATTGGCCCTCATTACTTTGGTACATCGCTGCAAACATTTTCTATAGAGACCCAGCGAGGGTTTCAGATGAAAATGAGTCAGATTGCATCTTGTTTTATTGAACTGTGCCAGACCCTTTAACAAAGACAGTGTTCCTTCCTGACATCCTTGGTACTGTTCTATTCGCCAAAATTGCCCATGTGGTTAGGTACGTGTCTTTCATGAACACGTTGTACTCGAGCCAGATTAAACGGGATCGAAAAACCACTTAAAAATTGGTAACTACCTCAACACTGTAGCTTGATCAGGGCCCTCACAGGGACCTTTTGCTAGGATGATGATGTCAGATCAGAGGAACTCCACCTTAGTACCACCTTAGTATCTCCCATCTCTAGCTTCCTGCATTCTTGCCCTCCTCTCTGGTTAATGGTGGCAGTTGATGAGTGTGTTAGAGTACATTCCTTGGCTTGAAGCATGTGCAGGCATTCCTGCCCCGTCTCCTCTTTCCTCCATGGGGCAGTGGATGACTACACCATGAGCATCATGAGTGCCGTTAGACTGCGCCGTTGCTCCACAAGTTTGTCTTCTCTCTGTGAACTCTGACCTGGAAACAGTTCTGTACCTCGACACAAATCCATTTCTCACACCTAACCTAAGATCAGTTTGCCCTAACCGTTTAGAGAGTGTAAATAGATTTGCTCCAACCCCCCGAAAACTCGGGAGGAATTGGTGCTTAAACTGAGGGCTGGATGCCTGACAGATCCAGAGCAAGGAACTCTGGGAAAGGGGGGTGATACCCACCTCAAGCTCGAACGATGATTGTCGTTCGTATCCTGTGCTCTCTATCCTCTCTCTCTCGGAGAACGGTCTGGGGTCATTCTATTCCTCTTCCCTTTTCCCCCTTTTTTAAAAATGAAACTGTGGATTCCGTCCTGTCCCATGGTCTTCGTGGAACTTTTAGTGTCGTTCTCTAGTTTGTAGTCTAAATGCAGTTGTCTTGCGCCGTGGGTTTCAGTGTGTGAACTCCGTTATACTCATGTGTATGACGACAGTGCCAATCGAGCCAGATTAAGATTAGCTTTGCCATTTGTTCGTGCATTAGAATTCGCTCTAATTGGAGTGCTGGTGTCCATATCGACGTCCCTGACGAGTTTTTTTTTTTTCTTTTTCTTCTCGATCTACATAAATAAAAATGTAAAGAAATATTGGAAGCAATATTGTAGCATGTCGTCCAGTTTTTGTGTTTTTGTTATGTCTGTTGTATGAACCTTTGGATTTAATACACTTTTGAATGAATAGGTTTACATGTACTTTTTTGTAATACTGTAAAGAAAGTAAAAAAAAAAAAAAAAAAGGAAAAAATGCTGCTATTTGATAAATATACGAGAAATATTTTAGTTGAAAAGATGTCTGATCCGTTTATTAATAGAGTTACGCTCGTTTTTGGCAGGAGCACAAACGAGGTGTGTCGATACAAATAACATAGCCGTGAAATCAAACCTGTGACCCACGCAGCTTCTTAACACGTAGACGTACGATCAAGCATTTTAGATATCGCTAACTATTTAGACGCATCGATCAAGTGCCAATCAATCGATACCTTTTAGTTTGAATGAAAAGATAATCAAAAGAGCAAAACTTTGACAGAAAAAAGAAAACATGATCAAAGAGCAATGTCAGTGTTGTTTTTAACTCCATAGTTGCATAGAGAATAATAACGATAGTTCTTTTATGCATAAACATGGTTTTTATACACTCGGTCGAGAAAGCATCCTGTGCGTTCGTTTGACTTGTGGCTTCCACGCAGCTCTTCCTTCATATTCTCTCTGTAGGTCGGCATGGAGTAGGCATAAACATGTTATAACCATATCGTAAGCGCGTTATTAAGCACCCATAACATGTCCCATTTATGAAAGTGTGTTTCGTGGAGTTAGGTGTTTATCTTTTTTGCACGTCTCTATTGCATGATATCCAAGTGAATTATCAGGGGGGCGGGGAATCAAAACTAACATTAAGAGGAAAAAAATTTTTACCGTTTCGTTGCGTGTCTGGAGTCATTCTGAGACACGGTTTTGCATGTGGCGCAAATCAAACACGTTTTCCGTTACCAGCTTCAATTTTTATTCTTTTTTTCTTTTTATTTATTTATTTTTTGAGACAGATATCGGAAGAGCTCTTATGGTTTATAGAGCGGTACGGTAACCATGGGAACTGGCCCTGCACTGTAAAAAAAAAAAAAAAAATGAAACGCTGGATCAACAACTCGCAGATCTCGACGCTAAAGGCTTTGAAGCAGTTCAATAAAGATTAATGAAGCCGTTTCTGGTCAAAAGGAAACTCGTTAGGCTGTGGTGGTGGTGGTGGTGGTGGTGGTGGTTCAGCGAAGAAGGGGCGTGTTTGTGCTCCTGGGATAAAACGTGATATCACTTGTAAAGGCAGGATTAAGAGCTCTCTATGAACGCCTTAAAGTTGGAGAAGGACTGTTAAACGAGGCTGTATGATGCCCGGTGAGAAGGAATACAGAAGAACGTAGTCTTCTGAAAAAGAGAGATAGAAAGATTTTACCTCAATAGGTGACACGTCTCAGCTGTATTCTTGGCTTGTATTCAGCCTCATTTGGACAAAAAAAAACTGCTGAGTGAACATCTTAATCCTTACTCTGTGTTCACATTAGCAAGCGACCAAGCGATGGACGATTGCTGCTGTTGGGGTTTTTTGTTTGTTTTTTTACCTCTATAAATGTCACGGAGCTGTGATTTAAACAGCAGGGCCAAAAAAAAAAAAACCCGTGAGATTTTCTCTATGCAAATTAGGTATGACTGTGTGACGCAACAAATCCAAACGGCTGCCCCGGACCAGTCCTTCGCTGCGTACGGTCCGTCTGCGGTCTTCAGTCCCCGACCCACAACATGACATGTGCATTAATTTCCCGTTTACTCTTTGAGGCACGGGGAAAAAAAGTCAGAAAAGCTTTCGTCTTCAACCTGTTGCAGAGATCGCCAAGGCCTCTGCTGAGTATAATTAGCATGCTATGCTAATCCAAGAACGAGGCTAGTATGAATCCGAGCTTATAAACCGAACAACCAGTTCACGTGATGAGTAGCGCGTTATTTAAGTTAGCTTTAGAAGACAGAAAAGGGAATCCTGGACAGGCCACGCCCACAAACTTGGACACACCCACAAGAGGGGAAACCACATTAAGTCCAGAGTGTACTGAGCTGCTTTAATTTAAGCGAAACAATCATTAATAGTAATATTGAGCTGTATAAGTACAGTGCAGGGACAGAAATGTGATCCATCTGTCGTTTAGAAGATTTAAAAAGAAAAAAAAAGCCCATGCATGCAAACGTCTGTTAGGTTACATTACGTTACCTTGTAAGTCATTTTCACGTGAAATCAGTTGGATGTTGTGTAAACTTGATTCTCCTAACCCCGGCTGTAATTTTTCTGAATGTATTTGCATTTTTTACATAAAAATGATAACAGAATGTTCTTTCCGTGTTCCGTGTCTGTAGGTGGAGGCTGTTGAAACTCATGTGCGTGTGCGTGTAAGTGTGCGAACGCCGCATTAGCGCCTGTGTTTTTAATCTTCTGATGCCATTTCTCTTTCCTCTATCGTCATCAGATGCACTTTACTGAGCATTAGGTCCCCATGTCCACACACACACACACTCACACACACACACACTCACACACACACACACACACACAGGTAACCTTTCTGGATGCAAACTGAAACCAAGCAACCTGTTCTTAACCTTCATACAGTGCGGTTTTCCTCTTGCTCTGGTTTTCTTTTTGTTTCTTGTTCCGATTATAATTTCAGCCGTGTTTTTGTATTTCGTTTTGTTTTGTTTTGTTTTGTTTTGTAATTTTTGTTTTTTTTTTTCGAGGGAGCGCTGAAGGAGTGTGTACGAGATTCCAGCATTCTTCCCGTCTCCCTGACTGCATTCCCTTTTGTGTGTGTGTGTGTGTGTGTGTGTGTGTGAGTTTTGTGTGTATGATTTACTGACACACAACCGCTTGTTTTTTTTTTTTTTTTTTGGTTGGTTTTTTTTTGGTTGGTTTTTTGTTTTTTATTTCCCAATGCTTTGAATGTGAAATGGTGTTTTTTATTTGAAATCTGTAAGTTATGTTCGTTGAAGAGGAATGGTAAATAAAACACAGAAACCTCGAAAAAAAAACACGTCTCAGCACTCTGTCTGCTAAAAAACAAACAAACAAAAAAAAACATAAGGAGACATGTTTTGTTTGGTGGAACTCATGTGAAAGTTTCGTGTCACACACCCGCGCCACAGTAACAGCGAGGTAGGTGGGCTCATTTTCCCAGACAGTACGATCGACACTCATCTCAAATCGCTTAATCCTGCTAGGACCCGGGCGTTTCTTTGGTGGCTGCCCATGATTTTTTGAGTTGCTGTCAGTGATGATATGCGATGATGGGTAGTGGATGGCAACCATTTTTGACTGTCTTCTTTGTAGTTGGTGACCATATCGCTAACTATCCCCAAATATGGTGGCAGACAGGGTTGCAGACAGTCACGGATAGTTGCAGATTGTCTGAGACTGTCTGACTGTCTGAGATCGTAGTCGCAGACCAAGCTGATGATATCCGTGACCATACTGCTCAGATGAACATCTCTGTTGGTCGGCAACTAGATCTGAGACTGTCTGCAACTAAGTCCCCAACTATCTGCGACTATCTGTGATCGACCACAACAGTCTCAGATATATCTGCGGATAGTCGGTGACAGTCACTGATTTCGTGTGTAATCATCCAACATTCGTCCAACATTTTTCCAAAAATGGAACGATTGTCCACAACGGGTGGATTCCTCACTGACAGTCAGCGATATGGTCCACGATATCGGTCTCAGCTCGCTCATGCACGCTCCCGACCTATAAATTGATAGAATCGCGGGCGTTATCACACAAATGAGATCGGGGCTTTAGGGTCACGGGGAGCCTATCCCAGCCGACTCTGAGCGAAGGCGAGGTACACCCTGAACAACTCTCCAGACCACCTATGGGCAGTTTAAAACAACCAATTAGCCTAATGTGCATGTCTCTGGACTGTAGGAGGAAATCGGAGTACCTGGAGGAAACCCACAGAAGCACGGCGAGAACATGCACACTCTACGCAGGAACGCCCCGAGACCAGGAATTGAACCCAGGACCTTCTTGCTGTGAGGCAGACGTGCTAACCACTACGTCACCGTGCCACCCTGAGGCGGACATGCTAACCACTAAACTACTAAACAAAAGTCACAGCTGTAGCTCTTGTACATGAGGTTGTGTACCCACACCACTTTATAAGGGGCTAAATGTACTAGAAGCGGTCCATGATTATTGTTCTTACAGGTAAGTAGATGAAAAGCATTGATTTGTTTTCAATTTACATTCGTTCACCTCGAGTATCGAAGAAAAAGAACGGTCACGGCCAGTGAAGCAAGTCGTGGTTAGGCTGAAAAAATCTAAACAAACCCATCAGAGGGAGAGAGAACGGGATTAGGTGTGGCTGAATGCACTGCTAGGCTCAAGGGCACCAAATGACCCGGAAGATACGGAAAACCCCTGTAATGGATGATGGAAGAAATGATGAAAAACCCTTTCGCTGCAGGTCAAGTGAACCCTCCAGGAGGAAGGTGTACCAACAATCAAAAGATTTTGCTAAAGTAACTACATGGACTTTATTACAAGATCTAAAACAAGCGATGTGTTTCAAAAACCAGATGACTTCAGGACGACCGGCAGGCACAGACGTATCCACTTCTCTAGAGGCTGACAGACACACAGGCCACGCCTCCTTCAGACTAACAGACTGTTTCATTCAGCCGTGAACCTCGGTTTGATTCAGCGCAGCAAAGCACGAAAGGTTGTGAGGAAGTACAGATGATGTCAGCTTCCCTCTGATAGGAAACCTACTATCACTGTAGACATCCCCCTCCCCCCATCCTGTCTCTCACGCTGTCTCACACGCGCATAGAGGTGACACTGCCGCACTGCAGTGTGACTGTGCTTACAGTTTAATTATGATGAATGAAGAGACGTGTGATAGTCAGAGTTTGTGCCATGCTCTCGCAGATGCCGTGTGAAGGGTAGCGTACCAAACAAAAGTCTGAACACAGAAACACAAATAATAAGCCTCATATTAGCAATGAGGTGATGCTTTCATTTCATCCGCGTACCTCACTACGCCACATGATGTCGAATGATACCCTTCGTGGCAGAATGATACGGATGTAAATATAGAGTGGTTATCGTTATCACAGGGTGGCGTTATGTCATCACAGATCTGAACACCCGAATCTTTTTGGTCAAAACACCACCTTACACTTGGAATCCAACGGCGTCCGACGCCTCCACAGTCTGATCTACCGTCCTATTTTCTGCTCCGCTTGCAAGGCCTAAAGTAGAGCATGGCTATTTCTAGAGCTCGCTTCTCCAATCATATGAACCACAACGCCATCATTCATGATTAGGGGAACGTCAGGCTGGTGGGGTACTGGCTGTTAAAATAAAGTCCACATGGACGAACGTAATTCTGTAACACTAACAGGAGTGACTTACATTAATAAGGTCCACATCACTCACTCGCTCACACACCACTTACACATCTTTGACACGAAACATCACGGATCTGCTGGGGACTTTTGACCCTCGCCGCATGAACCCTAAGCCATGTGACCGTAGCGCCTCTTCCTTGGCTCTGCACCGCTTCCTTACTGATGGTTTATGGCCTTTTATTTTTGAGAAGAATTGGTCAAGTGAGCACGTCTACTCCACAGCAAGAAGGTCCTGGGTTCAAGTCCTGGGCTCGGTGTGTGGAGTTTGCATGTTGTCTCTGTGCTTGCATGGGTTTCCTCCGGGTTCTCCGGTTTCCTCCCAGGTGTTTCAAATTGCTTCTAGGTGTGAATGGATGTGTGTACCTCAGTCCTGTTCAGGGTGTGCTATGCCTTCACCCAGTGTCAGCTGAGATAGGCTCCAGCCTCCCGGCAACCCGGGTAGTATTTTGCAGCTCAGCAAAGAGTAAGAGAATGAGAATTCGGATTTATGCGGATGTGTACAGAACAGAGCGGTACCACCGGCAACCATGGGGGGCACTGTAACCAATAGAGTCACGGAGAAGAAATTGTAATAATGGAGGAAGTTTCTGAAGAGAGGGCAGATGAGATGCTAAGAAGATATAAACATCGATATGATGTTCCTTCACAGGGACATTTAAAATGACATTATTACAATCTCCTCCACCATCGCCACTGTCTGTGCCTCGTCATCTCTGAACTGCCCCGAGTGGATGCGTTACTTAATATCCACGGCGATGTACAGTAACTGACATACGGAAGTGTGTGAACGGTGTCTTTGTTCTTGTACGTGATGGGAGCATAAATGAGATGAGACGGAGGATTGTTACTGTAATTCATTCATTCATTCATTCACTGGAGCCTATCTCAGCCGACTCTGGGTGAATGCTGGGTACACCCCAAACAGCTCGCCAGTCCATCGCAGGGCAGCACACATCTACGGGCAATTTGGTATAACCAGTTAGCCTCGTATATACATGTCTTTGGACTGTTGGAGGAAACCGGAGTACCCAGAGGAAACATTCGGTAGGGGAGAACATGCAAACTCCACGTGGAAGCGCCCTCTCTGAGCCCGGGACTCGAACCCAGGACCTTCTTGCTGTGAGGCAGACGTGCTAACTGTGCTAACCGTGCCGCCCCGATAGTGTAATATCTCGTTGTGTTATAAAAAAAATGTAAGTCTTTAAGTGCTCTTTTGTTTTTAATAATCAAATGTTTTATTTTTTAACTTTCCTTCAACTTCGATCTTATAATTATTAAAAGATTACATGTAAATTATTATTTTATGACTCATTTTAATTTTATAATTAATATAATTAATTTTTACGATGTATCTTTCCTTCTTATGCCTGGAGAGTTTTCACCAAAATGAATGTTTGGGTCAATCGTTCTGTTTATATCTTCTTCTGTATATTTTTTCCTCTTTCTCTGTTCTCTCGGAGGCATCACCCAATGACAACCCCACACACATACAGAGAGGGGGGGGGGGGAGAAAGAGGGAGAGAGTGAGGGCGAGAGAAAGAGAGGAAGGAAGAGGAGAGAGAGAAGGAAGGGGGAGAGAAAGAGGAAAGGATGGGGGGAGAGAGTGAGGAAGGGAGAGAGGAATAAAGAGAGGGAGAGGAAGGAACAGGAAAAGAAAGAGAGGAAAGGATGGACGAGAGAGTGAGGAAGGGAGAGAGGGAGAGTGTACTGCTTAAGCTTTTTGGAAGACTATTCATCTAATATTGCAACAACCTTGGTTTTTATTTACACACACACATCTTGCCACAGTAGAGGACAGCCATAGTTCTAATACTATTAATTAAGACACGCCCCCAACACACACACACACACACACACACACACACACACACACAGCTCAGCCTCATCTCCCAGCAGTGACTTCACACAGATGATACTCTGAAAACTTCAGCAGTCAGTACCCAGAGATCTGCTGCTTTCGCGGCGCAGTCACTCTCAGACGAGTGTTTCGGTCCTGCTGGACATCGTCACCATCTCTGCCAATCCCACCGTCCTTCACTCACGTTTCAAGGTCATATGTCTCTGAATGTGCGGCACACACTCGACGGCACTAGCGATTTTCTGTTTGACCTCACACGATGCGATCGGATGCAGTCCTGAATAACACACTCAGATATTTAATTGGTGTATCACTCTGGAATGTATATGTGTACGTGTGTGTGTGTGTGTGTTTGTGTGTGTGTGTGTGTGTGTGTCACTTTTTTCCTTTAAGATAGTAATAGGAGAGGATGTGATGGTAAAATCATGTTGTCAAGGCGACAGGTTCATAGAGGATGAGGATGGGGGTGGGGATGGGGGGGATGCTTCTCTGAGAGAATGCTGGGATATTCCGATCACGGATGCATCGCTATGCCACCGTAACCGTGGCAACCTGGTGCTCCTGAGCCCCACTCTGAGAGAACCAGGTAAGTACAGCTAAATATCAGGAAGAGTGTCTTTTGCACGCACACACACACACACACACACACACACACACACACGTATGATTAGAGTCATAATTTCACCTCGACGCCTCCTCAGTGTGTAAACTCATCTAACCTTCCTGTCCAATCAGTGGCCGAGAAATGCTCCGAAGCTCTCGCACACACAGAGTACGTTAGCATTAAATCTGTGTACGCAAACAAAAGGGATTCCCGAATTGTTCTGACGGTAACGAGAACAGGAACAACAACCGCGTACAACCTGCAACCTGCAATTCTCGATTAGCCACAATCGAGTGTAAATCATTACACAAGTGTAAACAATGTAATATTCGCCCTGCAAAGTTCATCCATCCGTCGAATCACCAAACCGCTCAATCCTATTAGGGTCATGGGAAGGCTGGAGCCTATCTCAGCCGACTCTGGACGAGGGCGGGGAACAACCTGGGCGGCTGGCCAGGCTACTCCGGAGCCAACACTCACACTTAGAGGCAATGTGGAGCAGAAAATTAGCCTACTGTGCATGTCTTTGGACTGTGGGAGGAAACCGGAGGAAACCCATGCAAGCACAGGGAGAGCATGCAAACTCCATACAGAAACGCCCTCGCCGAGCTCAGGACTCGAACCCAGGACCTTCTTGCTGTGAGGCGGACGTGCTAACAACACAACACAAAGTAAATGGGTTTTTTTTTTTGTTCACAAAACGTGACCGTGTCACAAAATGCACTGCAGCGGAACACTGTGACATCATCCACCCACCCCAAACACCCCCCTCCCCCCATAATTTAATATGGTTTGGCCTTCAACTTACACAGAGCTGTCACGTCCCCCGTTCCCAATGAACAAAGCCGCCTGATTAATCTCGCCCGTGACTAGGGGTAGCGCAGAAAGAACAGAAAGAGGAGCCCGGCTCCTGCAGCAGTGTGAACAGTAATAACGTCGTCTGAGGGTTTATTTTATCTCTGGGATTATTTATTTTTTTCCCGTCTTTGTTCTTTTTACTGATTTCACAGAGCCCCGGTGTCGGACCGCTCTCTGCAGCTGCAATCAGGGCTGATCGATAACTATTTGCGACGGCACAGCAGCACTGATTCAGGATGCAGCTCTCGCTCTGCCGTTGCCGTGGAAACCACCGCCGCAGTGCTGCGGGCTGAAATTGGGAGATGGCAAGGGAAAAAAATAAGGTGGGGGGGTGGGGGCAGCAATTCAGGTGGGATAGGTAGATGAAATGAGAAGGAGGGAGAAACACAGGGAGACAATCACCGAATGATTTTTAGCATATTTCTCTCCGGTCTGTGTTGGTTTGACTGCTTTTCACTGAAACAGCCATGAAAGGAGGAGAAACGTTCTGGATCACAGTGTCGTGGAACTCATGATTAAACTCTTCAGCTGATTAGTCCAGATGGGTTATGAGCGTGGCACAAGGCGCTGAGTTTTATTTCAGGTTCACACGCTGTCTCGGTGTCATCCTAATTCTTCAGCTAATTTTACATTTCTAGAAAGTTCCATTCTTTTTGAGCTTACTGGAATATCGCTGACGCACTGGGCTGCGGAAAAACCAACAGTGAACCCAGACAGCATCAGATATGCTCGAGACTAGGAACATGGGCACGTTTATCATTTTCATCTCGCTCATTTTCTGAACCGCTTCACCCTATTAGGGTCAGGGGAGGCTGGAGCCTATCTCAGCCGTCACTGAGCTAAGGTGGGGTACACCCAGACCATTGCAGGGCCAACACACGCACTCACACTCACACCTACAGGCAATTTGGAACAGCCAATTAGCCTAATGTGCATATCTTTGGACTGTGCGAGAAGACCGGAGAACCCAGAGGAAACCCACGCAAGCACAGAGAGTGAGAACACGCAAACTCCACACAGAACATGAATAGCGCCATCAACAGAGGGCCGTCTCTCTTTTTTGTAGCCGTCACTGTAGAAAATGCAATTCCTCCAAAACTACAGGTGGCGCTGTAGAAATGTAGTTTTCCTCTTTATTTCCTTTTATGGTAAAAAGTTCTTATTCAACATGCCTCTTAATCATCTCCTCCTCATCACCGTCATTTCTCTTCCTCTCCATCACTCCTCCTCTATCACCCACTACCTATGCTCTCCGTTAGTCTCTTTGCTTGCTTGGACCCCGGGAATCGCTGCACACAGCTATATTGATTGCTGTGGTTATTATTCTTACGCCAATTGTTTTTCCTTTTAGGGTAAAAAGCCGCTCTCTTTGACTTCCTCTTTATAGATTCATACCCCTCTCTGGGACATCAAGTCATCTTCATCATCGTCACACTTTTTCATTACTCCTCTTCATCATCTCTATAAGCTTCTTCTTATAGGGATATTATATAATTTACCCGGAGTGTTTTCCCATTGCGGGAGGCATTGTGGCATAGTGGTTAACACGTCCGACTCACCGCAAAAAGGTAATGGGTTCAAGTCCCAAGCTTGTTTCTGTGTGGAGTTTGCATGTTCTCCCCTTGCTTGCATGGGATTCCTCCAGGTACCCTGGTTTTCTCCCACAGTACAAAGACATGCACATTAGGTTAATTGTCTACTCTAAATTGCCCCTAGGTGTGTGTGTGTGTGTGTGTGTGTGTGTGTGTGTGTGTGTGTGTGTGTGTGTGCTGGCCCTGCATTGGTCGGTAAGCCATTTAGGGTGTGCCTCGCCATTGCCCAGAGTCGGCTGAGATAGGCACAAATGAGTGAGTGTTTTCCCACTGTGACATCATATAGGACTGCTTGTCTCGCCTGTTTGTATCATGCTCCAGATTTTACACATCTCTGGCCCGTAAAGAAGACCCCTGAAATAAAGAATTTTTTATTATTAATTTAACTGGAGTTCTAACTGGACCTCCCACAGTGATTTTACCTCTTAAATCAGTACAAAGTTTACTATTCTTCAGTAAATGTTTTTTTAAAATATATGTACAAAAGTATAACTTTATACAAACTCTTACATTTTATCATTTTACTGCTGTTTTTCTTTTAATCCAGCAGGGGGCGCCTCGGATTGTACGTCGCGTGCGAGCTGCCTAGGCTCACAGGAGAAGAAGAAGAAGAAGAAGCAGAAAACCCGGAAGTGAATCACCAGTATTTTGTCGAAGAGAATTTTAAGCACAACCTAATTAATACTGTAAAAAAATATTTTTTTTAGTATTTTCATGCTTGTAGAAATCCCCCTGAGGTTGTCTGGTGTGTATTTAAATTCATGTTGTGTCGTATATTTGTCGTCAGTCGATTCTGAATCTCACGTGTCCCACACTCAGCAGTCCTCTGTGTAAACAATGAAAAGTGAACTTTGGGGTTCGGATACTGTTTCTGAAGGTAACACTGGAGATTTTTGAAATGGCAAACCCTGCAAAATTTTCTGAAGAGTTTGAGAAATACATGGTGAAAGGCGTAAGTGAAGATGGATAGATGACTCTGTGCTTTTATTTTGTAATTTTATTAATAATAAAAGTAAAATCATGTTCATGATTCAATCGTGTTCATGTCATTGTGGTGTTGAAACAGGTTCCACCGACTGTTTATTACATCCCAGATTTTATAACAGAGACCGAGGAGGAGAATCTGTTACAACAGGTACATGTTTATTATTATAAATATTTATTAATCTACAATATACTCTATACACACCTCTCTCTCTCAACCCCCCTCCCTGGGGGTGTGTGTGTGTGTGTGTGTGTGTGTGTGTGTGTGTGTGTGTTTCAGGTGTACAAAGCCCCCAAACCCAAATGGACACAGCTGTCAGGAAGGAGGCTGCAGAACTGGGGTCTGTGTTCCTCCCGTCACATCTGTCTGAGATACTGAACAACTCCATAAAGCTTTAAATAATAATAATAATAATAATTAGAATAATACTGATATGGAAGGCGGCAGTGGTGGCCCGGTGGTACGGTGCTGGATTACTGATCCCAAGGTCGGTGGTTCAAGCCCCACAATCACAGAGTTGTCACCGCTGTCCCCCCAGTGCAGCTAACTGGGTTATCATCGGCCGGCCATGTCTCTCACTGTCTGTGGTGAGAAGTGTGTAAAAGCTCTTTACAGGCTGCGATGGCCTGGTGAGCTGTGAGCAGAATAACGTGTAGGCGAGGAAGCTCTTGTTAATTATGAGTTATTAGTTTTTGTCTTATTTATTTATTTATTTATTTATTTATTTAAAGCTATTAAAGGATACTTGCTGCATGTCCTGCTTTCTGTTGCCTCACGTAAAGGAAATGCTCCTCTTCCTGTTTGTTCTCTACCTGACACCAGGTGGGCTTCCTCATCCGAAGGCGATGATTGCGGAGAAGCTCCCTGATTGGTTGTTGAGCTACACGGAGAAGATATCAGGCCTCGGAGCCTTCGCTGGGAAGAGCGCCAATCATGTCCTGGTGAATGAGTACAGGCCAGAGGAGGGTATCATGGTACGTCTCACACCGATCATTATAAAGGGTTTATAAACACATGATACAGTATGGATTACACAAACACAGCGGGCTCCTGATGGGATCCTGTCATCGACTGATTGAATACATTCTTTCTTTCTCCATCTTTAGTCTCTCTCTCTCTCTCTCTCTCTCTCTCTCTTATTTTTTTAATCCACAGGTTGCAGTTAGTTTGAGTTGTTATTGAACTCCATGTGATGGAGGAGGTATTAGGTAATAGTTTTAGGTAATTAGGAGGTAAAAGTTAGACATCTGCCTGCGCTGGGGTTTGACTTTAGTGCAGTGGGAGCAAGGGTTCAGGAGTGGACGTTCTATTCTTCACACTCTTTGTGTGTGTGTGTGTGTGTGTGTGTGTGTGTGTGTGTGTCAGCCTCATGAGGACGGGCCTCTGTATCACCCCACAGTAACGACCATCACTCTGGGCTCCCACACGCTGCTCGACTTCTACAGACCCGTCGATCAAACACAGGTGAAGAAATCCCGACAGCTCGCTGACATCACCGACACACCTTCAAAGAAGAGCTGCTGAAGAACCCAGTTCATTTAAAGCGAAGTGTTAAGCAGACTGCACCTAATTAAAAGAGAGAAAGAAATAATAATACTAAGCGAAAGTATTACAGGGCGGCACGGTGGTTAGCACGTCCGCCACACAGCAGAAGGTCCTGGGTTTGATTCCCGGGCTCGGGGCGTTTCTGTGGAGTTTGCATGTTGTCCTCGTGCTTGCGTGGGTTTCCTCTGGGTACTCCAGTGTCCTCAAACTGACCAAAGACATGCACAGTGGGCTGATTGGCTGTTCCAAATCGCCCCTAGGTTGTGTGTGTTGGCTCTGCGATGGCCTGGTGAGCTGTTCAGGGTGTAACCCACCCTCCCCCAGAGTCGTCTGAGATGGGCGCCAGCCTCCCCGCGACCCTAATAAGGATTAAACGGCTCAGAAAATGAACGAATGATAGTTAATACACTAGTGACTCGGTGTATACAGGGCTCCTGTGAGCAGGAAACTCAAATGTTCCCGAGTTTTGAGGCAGAAACTGAAACGTGTGTCGTGTAGTTATTATTTTTGACAGTCTGTTGGGAAAATAGTTTTTTCTCCCTTCAGTTTGCGGCCGTGACGCCTCCTCTCCTCCTATGAGTCACCGCTTTGTTTTATAAAACCGTTCCTCATCCATGGCGGTGTCAGGCGTGACAGCGTATGATTAGTGAAGTGAGAGAGTTCAGTGCGAGGGCGTGACGGGAAACGGAGAACCGAATACTCCACAGAACCAGAAATAAACAACATATAAACAATAAGGGGATAAAAATGAGAATAAAGATGTAGCAGGAATGTAGCATGGAGGGATGTAACAAAGTCAAAGTACTCTGTTGTCTCTTATAATCAATCATACTCGCTCTGTGTGTGTGCGTGTGTGTGTGTGTGCGCGCGCGTGTGCAGACTGAAGTTCCTCAGACGGAGGAGAGCCGCTACGTTCTGTCCTTGCTGCTGCGGCGTCGCAGTCTGCTGATCCTACAGGACGAGATGTACACACACTACCTGCATGGGATCAGCAGCGTCGCCATGGATACACTAACGGAGCATGTGGCAAACCTGTCAATCGCAGGAGGGCGGGTGGGTGAGACCCTCTCCCGCGGAACCAGAATCTCCCTCACCATCCGTCATGTGCCTAAAGTCTGCCGCGCCAACCTGCTGCTCACCAGGAAATGACATCACCACCACCACCAAGAGGAGTAGTGTTGTGGAGTTCTGGGCAATCAACAAGTGACAGTCACATGACATAACGGCTTACAAGCAGGAAGTGACATGACTGACTCAAGTATATATCAGGAGCCTCGCAAATGTTTATATTCTGACCACAGGTTACATGAAAGGCTTTGAGTCGACAGTCATGAACGTGACATACAGTTACGAAAGAAAATCAAGAATTTTTATAAGTTTAGGCTTTATAACTTAGAAATAATGCCTTCGAGGAAGCTAAATGTGTGCCGGTGTTTCCTCAGAAGTTCAACGCTTTAGCCGGATCACCCCGTTAAAACCGGAACGGCTTCGGAAAACAGGCCCAAGCCGTATGAATGGAGAATGAGTTGTTTTCTATGTGGCGAAGCCTTTAAAGTAGCTGCTTGTATGTGACTCACTTGGCGTTTGACACCCTTTTTCGCTCTTTAGGTCGAAGAGTGAGACAAGCTGTATTTTTTTCTGTGCCTTGTCGAAGCACAGCTAGCACTTTCGCAGTAGTGTTTGTACAGGGCTGTGATGAATAATCACAGAAAAAAATTATGCATTAAAGGGACGGTTTGTAACATTTTGGAGGATCTATTAACATCAAGTCTGTCGTCATTTAAATAACTTTTCATTCATTTATAATCATTAAAAAAGTTGTTGTGTTTTCAGAACCTTATAAAAAGCGGATTATATCGCCATGGTGAGCAGGTCACCTCTTATGGAAGCCGCCATCTTGCATGGCCATATATCTACAGTAGCCCAGAACCATACAGGCTTCAAAGGGGAGGGGTCAGAAAATGAAATTCACTTGCAATCTGAAACATTCACCACCAGATACGGCTCATTTTTTTTTTTATTGTTTTGATGGTCAAACACCAAATGACCCCTCGCTTCCTATAGAAGTGCACTACTTAAAGGTCCCTTTGATTTAGTTCACTGTCTTCATCACTGCTACAGTTAAAGGAGTAATGTGACATGTTTAACACATTTCACATTTCTTCCTTGAGAAACTACGATCGGCAACATTTCCATGCAGCGGTTTCTTAATCTCAGGCTTCTGTTAACACTGATAAGCTCCGCCTCCGTCTGGAACCAAACTGCTCACTTTTACTCCCTTTTATATACAGTACACATATATTTTAAATTCTGAAGATAACTCCTGCACTTTTTACGGTGTTCCTACTGCAAGGCAGCAGAGGAGATTATATTACAGGTTCTAAGTTCTTCGAGGGTCTTCTTTTGGCCTCCTCACCGTCACCATTCCACCATCCATCTGTGCGAATGATTGTAAAGTTATAGGTGATTGTTTAATGTGTGTTTATTAAAAGAAAATTGCAGATCTGCATATTATTGTAAAAGCGTTGTGTTCGTGTCATTCATTTGATGCATTATGGATGGTATTTATGTATTAATTGAATTAGTAATCAGGGACTCTCAAAAAAAAATAAAAATAAATTATATATATATATATATATATATATATAGTCCAAGACCTCGTTCAATTATAACCACGCCCCTGGTGCACACGTAATGACGTAGACACGCCCCCACGTCAATCGCGTACAAGTTCACCGCAGTCTGCTCGTCCCGTCCAGAGGTTGGAGCATCTTCCGAGCTGTGGTGAGTGTTCATGGGTTATTTTCAACTCTAACGCGGTTGTATGTCACCCTCACATACTGCTGATGTGTTCTAGAACTAACTTGGTTAACTGCTGGTTAATTAAATGATCCCAAAAAGCAAAACACTGCTTTAAGGTTTTGCATATTTTCTGCCTTGTTCGACCAAACCTGCATTTTTGCCAGTCCAGCCTTGTGCCTTGGGATTGGCTAGTGTCCAGGTTGATACGCTGTCTGATTGGTTAATAAGGCTGAGTGTCAACTTCTGGCCAATGTCAGCGCAGTAGGCGGGCGTTATAAGAAAAATTAAGGAAATGACTCAATAATCAACTTTAAAAGAGAGTAGTTTTAAAATATTTGATGAATGCTGATTATGAGCGTTTATTAAAGTTATATACGTGTATAAAGCCTTGTTTAAACTTGTTGAAAAGGCTTGGAAGATTGTACTTTGAACCGGAAAGGATAGATAACGTTAGCTGATCTGAAGACCGTGAATATCTGAGGTAAGTCACTATGAGTAAAAATATTTAAAAAAAAACATGTTTACAGGGGAAAAGGAGGATATTTGTAATTGTGGGTGTGAATAAAGTGAGTAGAACCCGGTTATTGTGCGCGTGTGTGTGTGGGAGTGTAAGCGCTGTGGTTAGGTGTGTCCTTTGTCAACAAGAAACAGAGCCGACACGCAGGATGAACCGGGCCGTGTTCCAATCGCCTCCCTGCGCCCTACACACAGCGCGCGAGCGCAGAGGACAAATACTGACTTTCTACTCACTACTTAGTCCACTGTGTATCCGATTGGAACTCGGGCTCGTCTTGACGTACTTTCTTCCCTTGAGGGCCGTGTTTCCACAACACTGAGTGTAGTGGACTAAAGGAGGGAGAAAACCACTAAACTGTCCCGGAGGAAGTTCCTCACATGATTTTACTATTACATATTGACTTACTGACTTATTTATTTCCAGGTGTAATGTTACACCACCCACGTGACTCCTAACAAAAAAGCAACAACAAAAGAAAGAAGGAACCTGTTTTTAATTCTACACTACTGCTATTATTTCAAATCTTTTGTCAAGAGCAAGTCACTCAACTCCCCAGAGCCATTTCCAGAAGAGTAACAAAAGAAAACCAACAAATAATAAATAAATCAATCAATACTGACTTGATGGAGAGAAACGAAAGACTGGAGACGAGAGGAGACGAGAGGAGACGAGAGTCATTGGTATGAACTGGAGTTCAGTACTGTGTCTCTGCAGTTGAACCCAAACACCAAGTGTTGTTTTTGAAATTTTAAAAGATGAAGGAGGAGGAGAATCAGTGAGTGCTAAAGGGAGAATGGAGAGATGAAGAAGAAAAGAAAGGAAGGAACAGGAGTAGAGAAAGGGTAAAGCCGTATTAATGTAAAGAACGATAACCTAAAACTTTGCCAACTTCGGTGGTTCTAGCTTGTGAACTGTGGAATGTTCAGGACTAGAATAAATGAATGGAAGCCAATGGGAGGAAAAGCGGGGGGGTTTATGATGGGGGGCCTGATGGAGGGATAAAAAGACAAGATGTGGGTGGAATAACTAGAAGAAAAGTACAAGCACAGTTCTCCTCGATTGGTGAAGACTTTACAGCTCCAGTTAAAGTTTGTATCTCAAAAACTGTAGGAGTTTTTGAATACACCCCCTAAAATCCATGCCCTCCCCCATGCCCGTTTTGGTCCCCCGATGCTGTCGGCAATCGGAGACGAGTATTTTTCCATGTCTGTGTTACAAATTACGTGAACAATGCAAGGATGATAAATAGTTGAATGTGCTGCACTTTTTGTTTTTATTTATTTGTTTGTTTGTTTACAGCTTTTGTTTTACAGAGTCAACGCTGAAGATGAATCTTGCTAAGAAGCTGATTAGTGGGATCATCGATGTGGCCTGGTAAGTGTGTGTGTGTGTTTGTTTCAGACTTGCTGCAGGACCACATTTTTGACATAAACCCGGATGTGACATGTGGAGGGCTGTGCATTAGTTTACAAACCCCGAGAATGTTTGGTATGAGTCGATACTGAGCGAGTGACGCCGCCGTGTACTACAGGCCACGCCTGGAAAAGAAAAGTAGATGACTATCACGTTATAACGTGAAAAGTGAATGTTTTTATGTTTACTTGTCAGTTACACAGTAAGAGTTTTCATGGTTTTATCCTCCATGTTTATTGCTATTCATTCGCCAAACCACCTCATGCTACTACGAGGGTCACGGGGAGGGTGGAGCCTATCTCAGCCAACACTGTGTGAAGGCAGGGTACACCCTGAACAGCTCACCAGACCATCGCAGGGCGACACACACACACACACATACTCACACCTCGAGGCAATTTGGAACAGCCAGTTAGCTTAATGCTCATGTCTTCGGACTGTGGGAGGAAACCAGAGTACCCTGAGGAAGCCCACGCAAGCACAGGGAGAACATCCACACTCCACCCTCACCGAGCCTGGGACTCGAACCCAGGACTTTCTTGCTGTGAGGCAGACATGCTAACCGCTACACCACCGTGCTGCCCTGTTTATGCCAACCATGCTGTTTTCTGTTTCCATAGCAACGTCGATTCCAACCAGTTCTTTCCCTCCAAACCGGTGAGTGAACCTTCATCCCTCCTGACGTTTATCACACAGATAAATATTTTTCAACTTATCTAAACATAATAATTTCAAATATGTTTTGTTGGCATCATCAGAGCTACGCTAATAACGCTGCTACGTTACATCTACGACTAAGCAGCGATGTTCCGGTTTGCTATAAGACTTATTTGAGCTTGTAATTTATTGAGTCTCCGTTAACACCTATGCTGATATTGTTATTGATGCAGGTTCATGGAGCTTTTAGTGACTAGCGTACTCTCGGAGAGACTAAAAGTATGAAAGGAATGCATCGTTAACGTCTTATTAACAAGATGCGTCGTAGCAAATGATGGACTCGGCTAGTTAGCTGTCAACGAAGCGATAATGGAGGTGTTAGCGTGCAGGGTGAAGCGTTGAGCAGGAGGTGAAGGAACCGGATAGACTTCGGGAGTAAAGCGCCGCCGCATCGCTCTCGTTCACAAAGCAGACGTAGGTATTTAAAAAAACGTTTTGTACTCTTACTTTCTAAAAATGTTTCGATTTAATTTCCGTTGAAAGGTTTGGCGTGAGCTGCTCGCTGTGCGCGGATTGTATCGTGACTGTAAAGGCAGTGATGTGCGTTCTGTTTTCGGGCGTGGCGCACAGACCGAAGTGGTTTCATTACCTCGTCAGGGTTGGTGAGGAGAGGCTCATCATGCAAATCCTTCACAGAGGAGTTTTCCATTCAGAGCGTGGGCGTCACCCCGTGTAGCCGGTTTTTCAGGCCACGCGGCTGTAATTCAGGCGTTTCAGCCCGTCGTCGTTGTTCTAGTTGTATCTCTGCTGCTCCAGTGCGAGACGGTGTCCTGCGAAATGCAAACTGCTGAAGAGGATGAGTCACGAGGAATTTCTCTTTACTCGATGGTGGTGGTGCAGGCGTGTCCAGAATCAGGTTCCAGATGGACAGGATTTCACCTGAAACTAAACCGCCTTTATCCCGGGTTTCAGAGACGTGATCCACCAATCAGAAATCAGCTCTCTTCTACCTCATGAAATTATAATAGATTTACATTATATCATATATAATAATCATTTAATAATAATAATGTTATTCATTTATTCGCTACACCACTCAATACTGTT
>JBCNYH010000005.1:30431801-30444230 GCA_039654325.1 Tandanus tandanus | reverse complement strand
CCCCCATTCTCCATCTCTCTCTTTCTCTCCAGAACTGATGTGTGTGTGTGTGTGTGTGTGTGTGTTATAGGACATGGAGGTGAGCCCAGATGAGCTGAGAAACATCCTGAATAAAATCATCACCAGACGTGAGCAGTGAAACCTGTTTCAGTTTCCTTCTTTATTCGGGGTTTATGATGAGACAGTTCACAGCTGGGTCATGTGACCTTTAGGGGCGGGACCTTTATGAACATATAAGTTGATATTAATGATGGATCCTTCAGCGTCACTGGGTTCTTCTGCATGACGACGTTTTTAAGAAACGAAATGAATCTTCACAGATGGTGGAAGAGTGCAGAATGAACTTTAATGTGAAATAAATGGTGTGTGTGTGTGTGTGTGTGTGTGTGTGTGTGAGAGAGAGAGAGAGCTTTATATTAACTGATGTGCTCTGTATCTGTAGATGGTGACCTGAAGACGGATGGATTCTCTGTCGAGTCCTGCAGGAGCATGGTGGCCGTCATGGATGTATCTTTGTCTCATTTAAACAACAACCCCCCCCCCCCCCCACACACACACACACACACTGCATATTACCACCAGACATCTTGACTTATAATCCTTCATTGTGTGATTGGTTCCTCCTGTTGCTGTGTTGTGATTGGTCACTTTTACCCTTACTGCTGTGTATTGAGCCTTAATGACGTCATGCAGAGTGACAGCACGGGCAAACTGGGGTTCGAGGAGTTCAAATACCTCTGGAACAACATCAAAAGGTGGCAGGTAGGTTTCACAGTGTGTGTGTGTGTGTGTGTGTTTATATAAACAGGATGTGACATTTATTTCTGATTTCTTGGCAAAGTGTTTGATGGGATTGTAGTAAATAAGGTGTGTGTGTGTGTGTGTTTTTTCTCTCTCTCTCTAGTCTGCCTATAAGAAACACGATGCCGATCGGTCCGGCACGATCGGAAAACATGAACTTTGCAACGCATTTAAAGATGCAGGTGAGTCTCCAGTCACATGACCGCGTCCTTCATTCTCCACATCGAGCTTTATTCTCAATCCGTCTTTGATCCGAATGAACCATTTGGTGTACTGATCCGGGTGTGTGTGTGTGTTTGCAGGCTTCCCTCTGAATGAGGAGCTTATGCAGCTGATCTGCCGCAGGTACAGCGACGAGAACGGCGACATGGACTTCGATAACTACATCGGTTGCCTGGTCCGCCTGGACGCCATGTGTCGTGAGTGTATAATCCATTCGCCAATCATACATTCGCAGACAAGCTTCTCAGAGCGGCCTTGTTCCTCACACTTCCGCGTGCTCGTGTGAGCATGGGGTTGGATAAGTGTGTGTGTGTGTGTGTGTGTGTGTATATAATGAGATTTGTCCATCATTCTTGTCACAGGTTCTTTCAAGACACTGGACAAAGACAACAATGGCACGGTTAAAGTGAACCTGAAAGAGGTGAGAGCCCCCGTGTTTCAGTAAGAACGTTATTATTGTGAACACTGAATTAAAGCTGCGGTTGGTAATTTCTTATCTGTAAACATAAACTGTTATATTGGTTGAAATGGTCTTTACACCCCGACACCAATCAATAACTTACAAGATCGGGGGAAAAAAATCCGTCATCTCTGGAGACTGTAATCCTGAAAAAACACCGACCAATCACAGCCTCACAGTCCGCCGGGAAATATCCAATCACATGCTCCCATGTCTCACTGCTCGTTCATGAACCTGCCGTTGGAGTGTGTGTGGCGTTGGAAGGGCCTCCGAGGGCAAGAGAGGGTTTAGTCGGATCCTTAAAGAGATGAGGCTACTTTCGTTCCAGATCACTAACCCCAGCTTTAAATCAACTTCTACTGGACTAAACACACAAAAATCGAATCGGGAACGTCCCTCTTCACTCTCGCCTTGACCCGACTCACTTCAGGACGCGGTAATTCTCGTAAATCTGAGTCAACGTCAGAGCCATGTGACCCATCCGATAAGAAAACCGCTTAATGCTACTAGGGTCATGGGGAGGCTGAAGCCTATCTCCACCGACTCTCGGCAAAGGCACATTGATCAGCTCGCCAGACCATCGGTGGGCATCACACACAACCGTTCACACCCCCATTCACACCTGGGGGAAATCTGAAACAGCCTGTTAGCCTAATGTGCATGGCTTTGGACTGTGGGAGGAAACTGGCATACCCGGAGGAAACCCACAAGCATGAGGAGAACATGCAAACTCCGAGTCCAGGAGTCGAACCCAGGACCTTCTTGCTGTGACGCGGACGTACTAACCACTACGCCAGTGTTCCGCCCTGACCTGAAATTGTTGGTTATTTGATTCCGACTCGGTAATGCTTTGATTCTCTTCCTCTACAGTGGCTGCAGCTGACCATGTACTCCTGAGCGAGTGAGCGTCCTCACCCTACCTGGATCACTAACTCCACTCACTATATTCAGCCTGTTATTTACTACACTACCCAAAGAGGATTTAAACACAGCCCTGTCTGGTGCCGAAGCTTCGTTTTATTATTATTCTCACAAGTTACTGATGCTTTTTTTTTTTTTTAAGCTACAGTCATTTATAATATGAAGAAATAAACCTAGTAGAGACCACATATGTAACATGATTATCACGCAATCTGTACAGCATGATTATCATCTGCAGTCGATTATTAGAAGAAGCATGAAGCCAAAAGGGGGCGCCATTGCACGGGTGGAAAGTTTATCGCACACCAAAATTTTGTAGGAAATAAAGTATGCACAAGTAGTAAAGAGTTTGTGTGTGTGTGTTTATTTATTATTATTAAAAAGAGAAAATAGCAACAGACTGGTCCAGTCCTGATCTCTTACCCTGATCGCTCATGAATCAGCGTCAATGATTCGTCTGTGAGGAAGCAACACATCATCGGTTCATGTCTTCCTGGTGGCCAACAATTCATTCATTCATTTTCTGAAGCGCTTAATCCTAATAAGGGTCGCGGGGAGGCTGGCGCCCATCTCAGCCGACTAGGTGAGGGCGGGGTACACCCTGGACAGCTCGCCAGGCCATTGCAGGGCAGAAACACGCTGACGGCTATGCAGCCTCCTCTTGACGAAAATCATGGCCAACAATGTATTATAGAAAAGTAAAGCCAAATGTATAACTATTAGAGAAATAAAATATAAAACTTTAGTATAAACACTTTAGTATCACTTTAGTATTCTGCATCATGTTACGTTTTAAAACAAATCAGTTTCAATAAAAACCTCCGCCGGTATATTTCAAAATAAAGGGTTAATTAAAGTTGCTTTTTTTTTAAAATTTAATTCCTACAAGTAACACTCACTGATCCTTTTACCTTTTACATTGTGTTTTGTCAGCTCGGTGGATTTACTAGGCCACACCCGTCCGCAAGATTCCTGACCTCACAAAATCAAATCTGAAAAAAAAAAAAGCCTTTTGAGTTTATTTCTTAGTTTATATAGCGTTGCATAGAAATCATTCTCCGAATCAAAAGATCCGACCCCCCCTTAAAAAAATGGCGCGCGTGGGAGATAGAAAGGGAACATACTCTCCAGCAGATTGTATGGGTTTTCCCATTTCGGCCGATAGGGGGGCATGCTGGTGTAGTGGTTAGGACGTCTGCTTCACAGTAAGAAGGTCCTGGGTTCGAGTCCCTGCGTTTCTGTGTGGGGTTTGCATGTACTCCCAGTACTTGCGTGGGTTTCCTCTGGGGACTCCGGTTTCCTCCGACGGTCCAAAGACATGCATGTTCCAAATTGCCTCTAGGTGCGACGGTGTGTAGTTGTGTGTGTGTTGGCCCTGCGATGGTCTAGTAAGCTGTTCAGGATGTACCCAGCCTTCGTCCAGGGTCGGCTGAGATAGGCTCCAGCCTTCCCGCGACCCCAATAAAGGATTCAGCAGTTCGCCAAACGAATGGACGAATTCAGGCGATTGTTTTACGATGGAAGATCCTGTTTCAACTGGAAATGCATCTCTAGGCTAGTTTTAACGCTATATTTATTTTTAGTAAAGAAATCTCACTCTTCATGAATCTGAAATGAGTTTTGGTTATGCTTTCTCTCGTTCAGGGCGTGGTCTGCTCCTTTTGGACAGTGGATCAATTTTAAGATAAGGGATAATTTTCAGTGCTTTAGGGTTGTGTTTATGGAGCTCTGGTGAAGTCTTGAATAAACACAGGCTGATGGAGAGAGTGGAATGATGATGATGATGAAGATGTTGGTGCTGCAGCTGTTAGCTACAGAAAGGTTGGTAGGGTGAGGTTAGGTGCTCCACAGCGCCACTGCTCGGCCGTTGTGGCCGGTGGAGGAAGTGCAGGAGGAGGAGACTGAGTTTGCGCGGCGGTGCTGCTGCTCTTTCTGCTCCTGGACGAAGTTTCAGGGCTTGTGGACGCAAACGCGGATCATTCGCTGTGAAATCCAGGTGTGTTGAGGTCAACTTCATGCTGCGCGACTTGTTTAAGAAGATACAGTTGCGCGAAGTAGCTGTGAAGGGTCCGGGGAACGGGAGGAGAGGGTAAACAAACCAGCGACACCGGGTTCCGAGTAGCTACCGAGTAGCCTGTAGCTAGCTATTGTTAAAATTCATCTTCTTCTTCTAGTCGGAATATTCTAAACATTTACAGTCTGATTCCTTCCGCAACACGGAGATGAAGTAATAAATCCACCACTGGCGGTATCAGTAATATTATATTAGGTTAGAAAGGGTTTTAAGGACCTTCTCTAGCTAGCTGGATTATATTGCTAGCTAAGCATGATGGCGCTGCAGCCTCACTCAGTTTTTTTTTTTATTAAAAAGAAGCTACTTCCGGGTTGACAACGGTGCTTTGTTTCCATAGTTACTCGTAGCGCGCGGATCAGAAACGACTATAAAACGTTAAAGAAACCGCGTTGAAGGCATTAAAACATTTCTCTTTTATGAAGTCCAGACTCTAAACCCGGTTTAGTGTTCTATAAAACCGAGGTTTCTCTCCACTGAGGGTCCGTCGCGTTAATTATACGTCACTCACAGTCGTTTTACGTCACTGACTGAGTGGAGCTGAAAAATCACACATATTAAAGAGCTATTAAAACTTTCAAATCAAAAACACTAACACATTAATCGAGGTGTAATAATGTTAATTAAACCAGAATGCCTTTGGGCATCACTTAATTTCTAATATTTTACCTTTATGAATGAATATAATCTATTCAGATCTCAGGCTTATTTTTTAATGTATATATTTGTCTACTATTTAAGAAATAAACTACTGAACTAGTAGAAGTTTCCACCAACCCTTTAAAACTTGAATATTTATTTGGTGGGGTGGGGATTTTAAAGTCAAATTTTGGATTTAACTCATAACAAGAAAACATCTTAATAATACATTTGAAATGCACTCAGAAAGTGCAGACCTCCACCAAGCTAGTGCAATCTCAAATTTTTCAATCCAGGCTTTATTGACAGATATTGTAGGATTATGATGCCCCCTTGTGGCCTGTTATGCAATTATTTTTGACCACTATATTTTTTGCTCCTGGCACATTGTGGGTCATTTCCACCTCTTCACCCTGATAAAATACGCCCAAAATGGAATCAGTTCTTTGTTGGTCCAAAACCCACATTTGGTGGAAATTCGTCCAATAGTTATTGTGGCCAAAGACACACACACTCACACACAGACAGACAGGCAAACAAACGATCCTTGGTGGAGGTAACTAGTGGTGCACTCATAGAGTGTAAGGTATCTGTGTGAGGCACAAATAGATTATTATAACCTGCCATAGTTATAATGAAATGTCTCCCCCTAGTGGGTGTCCGATAAATGTTTTGCCCCATGTTAATTAAAGGTAGGGCTATTTCGATCCACGTAACGGTTCTTCCCAGGCCCCACCCCTTCACTAACTTTGATGAAAATCAGATCAGTAGTTTTTGTGTAATCCTGTTAACAGAAAAAATTCTTTCATAAATTTCTGGATCTTGATTTGCTCCAAAATGTTGCGGGTCCTTGCCAGGCCCATACCCAATCCCTCCACCAAATTTGGTAAAAATCGTTTCAGTCTTTTTGGTTAATTCTGATAACAGGCAAACAAACAGACAGACACTGTAAAATACGTAACGTCCCTCATCAAACAGTGGAGGTAATAATAGTAAATATGCCACAGAGACTCAGCAAATATTAATAAAATATTCCTGGTAGTATCATAATGTTGTTGTTGCATTATAAGGATGTATTATTATTATTATTATTATTATTTAATCTGCACAGGAAGCTAACAAGAAGGAGAGAGCGAGAGAGCATCTCAGTATTCACGCGAGATCAGAATGTCGACTTCGGCATCGTCTTCGCTCCCCCTCGGCCCGGAGAGCGCTGTTCGCTACAAGAAACGCAAGGCTAACTTCACCTTCAGCGAAGTGCACATTCTGCTGGATGAAGTGCGCAAAAACCGGCACATCGTTGTGGGTGAGTGTTCTGCGTGACGTGGGGAGGCGTGAAATGAGACATCACACGCAACCTGTCAGTTCAAGTGTACTATAATAAAACACTAAACATGATCAGTCACCACGTGACTGCGTGAGACGTAACCACGTGAGACGACACTTATTTCAGTGGAGCTTAAAGCACATTGGCACCAGTACCAGGAACGTGTGTGTGTGTGTGTGTGTGTGTGTGTGTGTAGGTAAGTTCAATTCAGGCATTCCCAGTGATCTGAAGAGGAGGAAGTGGACAGAGATCACACAGCGGATTAACGAGATCGGCGAATGTGACCGCGAAGTCGGCGAGGTCATTAAGAAGTGGTCCGACCTCAAATGCGACACCAAGCGTAAGATTGCGGCGCTGCACTCTGGCGCGGCTCTGCCGCACTCATCAGAACTCACTCAGACTGAAAACATTGTGGGCTCCATTCTGGAGCTGGATAAGAAGCCGTGGGAGGCGGCGCGCTCGTCGCGGGGACGCAGCAGGAGTGAAGATCAGGACACCGCCGCAGGAGACGAGGACGACGATGTTGCGTTCATGGGGCCGGGATCGGTTCAGGATTCTCCCAGGTCAGGAATCGAGACGAAGCCCATGCCGCCGCCTCCTGCAGGAGCCGCTGTTGGGGGAGCTGAGATGAAATTTGACCCCTCGACTACCACAGGTAGGAACCGACTCGCTTGGATTTATGAACAGAAATAAGCTTAAGTTTTCCATTTCTTGGGTATGAAACCTTTCCGTGTAAAAAAAAAATAAAAATCTTGATGCCGTGATGCTTTGTGCTTTTAGATGCAGACTCTCGCGGGATGGACTCGGACGACGATCACCACGACCCATCGTCAATGAATAACTCGTACACCGAGGACGACGGAAACCACAGCAACGCCGCACACGTCTCCTCCTCCTCAACCGGTCATGCTCAGTTGGGGGCGGAGTCAGAGAGTGCACGCGAGCAGTTAGCACAAAGCGCGAGTCTGAGCGTGCAGGAGCAGCATGTAACGAACGCGCTGCTGGGCACGGTGTCACGCTCGCTCGAGCTGTTAGCCGAGTCAGTGCAGCAGCTGGCGGAGACGCAGCAGGAGTTTTCGCGCGAGTCGCTACGGCTGCAGAGGGAGACGGTGCAAGTGCTGCGAGAGTTCGCCTCTGGTGCGCTAACAATTCTGCACGAGAGAGTCAACGGCAAACCGCCGCTCATTTAGGCTCGAAGTTTGGACAGCATCACTGCCGAAAAAAACTTCAACAGCATTGCGTCTGCGCTCGTGCAAATCTCACTAAAGTTTATATCATAAACCCACCAGGAAATTCTGTCCAGTGTTGTGTGTCACTCTTTCCCCGTCAGACGGAATCATGGGATTGTTTCAAAAAGGAAACAAATCATATTATCCTTATGAACAAACCAGATTTTTTTTTTTCTTGATTCTTCTCAGGTACACAAACGCTAGTTCGGCAGCGTCCTTCTGAACGCGTGTCCTTCACGATGCTAACGTTGATGCTGCGCGTTAAAGACGGTGATGTGACCACCGATCAGCACAGACCTTACAGGAAAGAGACACCGCCGACGCCATGTTCCGACAACGACCTGAGAAATTTTTTTCATTATTTAAAGAAAGAGAAACGACTCAAAGCGTCACTTCGTAACGTGTTCCGGTGAAAATCTTCCACCTTGTTTGTTGTGGGTTTTTTAAGCTTGTGTTTTTTTATCTGTGGATATGTGGGGAGTAAAATAAAGGTACTCGGAGAGCGGGTGTATCTTTTATGACATCACTCCTGTACAAAATACACCTTTTTAAAGTACCGAGAGCCGGACTGAGGTTACAGGATAGCTACGGTTTGCGAAGCGGTCATGGGCGGGGCTTAGAATCAGTTGTGATTTCAGCAGATTTTGTTTCTGTAGCGTATATTTTACACTCAAGGAAAAAAAGATGAATATCGTTGCATTCTTGCATCATTTGTTTATGATATTATTGTCACACCACACCGATAAACGCGTTTTCTGTCTGAGACGCCATGTCTTTTACTTTTAAAGGACAAAGGAAGTTTATTTCACTCTTATCTAGCGGGTGTATTGTTACCGGTTTGGTTTCATGTCATCATCGTCTCCGGTCTTCGCGAGCTGCTTGCTCCAAACGGAGCAGGGAAAAAAAGACTGACGCCAAAACGCAACGATGGCGATATTAAAGAGTTTATCTTCGCAAAAAAAAAAATGGCGAACACATGATGATAACACACTGTTATATTACAGGATGTTATTCTTCTCATTGTCGTTTCCTTTTCTTTCTTGTTTTACTGCCTCGAGTGGAAAGTTGTTTGAGGTTCTGTCAAAAAAGAGAGGAAAAAGTATTATTCTTCTGGATGCCATACATCATTTAAGTGAAATAAAGTCTCTGCTGCTCTTTTGGAAAACTGTTCTGAATGAAAAATCCCCTCATGCTCTGTGTAGAACATTCTGGAATGGACAAAATGGCGGCGGCGTTCAGCGTTAGCATTGTTAGCATTGTACCCTGATGTTATGCTAATTGCTGACTGCCAGGTTATGTTTATGTATTTAATATCACAGCGCTGGGAAATTCTGGACTCTTAGTGTTCAAAATGTGTTTTAACTCTTATTACCTTTCTGTCACAACATCTCAGACAAAAATTAATCTTAGATTAAGATTTTAGCATTAATACGATAACCGTTTCCATGGAAACAGTTGAACAGCAGGAGGAATGGTGTGTCTCGACGCAGGCGTCCACCAGGGGGCAGCAGAGCGCCGAAGAGCGGAAGCGCGCGCACACACACACACACACACACACACTGATTCCTGTGAGGAAATGAAACAAGACATGAGTGCTTCATGTTAGCACCATTATTTTTTCATTAAAACATTAAAAGAAATCTAAAAAATATTATATAGAACTTAAAAAAAACACAAATTGAGGAATGTATGCAGAAGTTATTTATTTCAGTTCTGTTTTTGTGACACAATCCATGAATTAAAAGTGCAATGAATATAAAAAAAGAGTTGAATTAATTAGAGATAGCTAGCAGGGGTGTTACCAGATACAAAGCTAAATTTTTATTCAAGACAATTTGTGGTGTCAAGGTTAGCACGTCCACCTCAGAGCGAGAAGGTCCTGGGTTCGAGTCCCGGGTTCGACGAGGGTTTTTCGAGTTTGCATGCTCTCTCCATGCTTGCATGGGTTTCCTCTGGGGACTCTGGTTTCTTCCTGCAGTCCAAAGACATGCACGTTATGCTAACTGTCTGTTCTGATTTGCCCCGAGGTGTGAGTGTGAATGATTGTGTGTGTGTTGAATCTGTGAAGCCCTGGTGATCTGTTCAGGGTGTGCCCTGCCTTCGCTCCCGAGTCCAGCCTCCCGCATCCATCTACTGAACAAGTTAATCCTTCTACAGTGCTGAACTGTTTACCCTTCCTACTAGGGTTGCAGGGAGGATGTCGTCTATCTCAGCCGACCTGGGACGATACGCAGGGTACACCCTGGACAGCCCACCAGTCCATCGCAGGGTCAGCACATGGACGCAACCATTCACACTCGCCCCTAGGGGCAATTTGGAACAGCCAGTTAGCCTAATGTACATGTCTTCTGACTGCGAGAGGAAACCAGAGTACCCGGAGAAAACCCACGCAAGCACTGGGAGACCATGCAAACTACATACACAAACAGCCTTGCCTAACCCGGGACTCGAACCCAGGACCTTGTTGCTGTGAGGCGGATGTGCTAAGCATTCCACCACCGTGCCACCCAAACAAAAAATTAGCATCCTTGTTTGTTCGATGGGACCTACCTCCCCAGTATGCGTTCGCAAACGTTTGTAGCGTTTGTTTGCTAACTTGTTTTGTGTTTGTTTGCTATCACACCCCAGAATCTGTGCCTTGTGTTTCTGTTTTTAGTTCTAAACCCCCATCGCTACAAAAGCACAAATAACTGGAACGTAATAAGACAGAATAATGAAATAAAATCAGGAGGACGTAACAGAACTGAACACGTGTTAAGCTTTCAGTGGTGTGATGAGACAAGTCTGAAGCACAGGAAACCGCAATCTCCAATCACACCATCTGTTCAAAGGAAAATAAAAGCTTTGAGGATAATACGTCCTAAAAGAACTGTGGGTGAACTACTGAAAAATATCAGCACGATGTCATTCTGCAGTGCTGAGTCTAAATGCATCGTTATCTGAATTGCATACACAGCTTGTGTGTGTGTGTGTGTGTGTGTGTGTGTGTGTTTGAGAGGGAGAGCGAGAGAGCATGTGGTGGCAGGCAGACTGAGGTCAAAAAATATAATGAGATGAATGGGGCAGCCCCAGTAAGGTGATATGTGTGTGTGTGTGTGTCCCCTGATGCAGAAAAGCAGCACAGTAGCTGATGTGTGCATGTTCGTGATTGTGTGTGTGTGTGTGTGTGTGTGTGTTACAGCAGCTGCTCGTGCAGCTCTTGCATTGTGTTTCTTTCTCCGTCTGTGTGCCTGTAATCCATCCACCATTTCTCTCTCTCTCTCTCTCTCTCTCTATCTCTCTCTCTCTCTCTCTCTCTCTCTCACACACACACACACACACACACACACACACACACACACACACACTGCCTTCATAACTCAGCTGTGTTCCACTGGAGGTCGTTAATATCTATTAAACACGAACAAAGCAGCTGCTTGAAGGGGTTCAGGTTCATTCTGCCCTCAGGAAGATTCAGTGCCGAGAAAATCCTGTTAAAGGCTCTGGATTCTCTCCACAAACTCCGACTCACCGCTTATCTTCACCGAGTTTATTATTTATTACCAATCTTTTCCTTTTATACTTCATGTTGATGTTAGAATTTTTTTTCATTAAAAAATGTAAGTAAAATTTATAAATAAGTTGAAATATTTGTATTAAAAAAGTATGTATGTATTTGTTTGTTTGTTTGTTTAAAAAGAAGACTCATTTTCCCCCTGATTACAGCATTGGTGGGTGAGTAAAAGTGGGCGGTGCGGTAATGGATTGGTTAGCACATCACATCTATCTCACAGCAAGAAGGTATTGGGTTCGAATCCCCGGCTCGGGTGTTTCTTGTATGGGTTTCCTCCGGGTATTCTGGGATTTTTTATTTATTTTTTAGAGAGAAATATATACGTATAATGCTAATAAAAAAAACCCCACACACATCATATGAAGTAATAGATGATAATTTTGTACCTGAGAGAAGTTATAATTTAAATCCAAAAGCAATCATTTAATCAAAAAATTTTCGGTCAATTGTTCATAGTTGAGTTTTGTGTGTGTGTGTGTGTGTGTGTGTGTGTGTGTATGTGTTTGACATCTATGTATGTTCATTGCCAACTGTCACCTGCCGGAGTGACAAAAGAGCGAAGGATTAAGGAGGAGAAAGGAGGGATGGCGTTATCGATCGTTTTCCTCCCCGGACCGCTCACTCCTCTGTGCGTCTCTGTTGACCTCCTGACCTCGTCTTTTCTCCTGCTCTGTCCTCCCCCGCTGTGCGCCTCGTTCACTCTTTCATCTCACATCTGTCGCTCCGGAGGAGTGCAGCATCGGCCCGAGGGCCCGGGGGCCCCATCCCCATCTCCTTCATCGCACCTACACGCCCCTTCAGCCGTCCCTCTTCTTCTCCTTCATTTCCTTCTCTTTTCTTCTCCTCTCTTTTCTTCTCTTTCCTTCTTTTCTCCTTCTCTCATTTTCTTTCTTTTCTTCCCTTCCACAGCAGACCAGCTCACCCAGCACCTCATACATGTGAAACAGAAAACCTCATATAAAATCACCTCTGATCCGCACTCGTCTTTTTCTTGCTTTTCATTCATCCCCTTTTTTCTCCCACTGGTGCCGATGAATTATGGGCCCTGTTGAAATACTCTTGGTTCCAGAACCAGTTTTCCTACTTGGCCACAGTTCATCAGAGAACCAAACTTCACTGCACTGCAACTTACCCAGCACACACACACACACACACACACACACACACACACACACACACACACACACACACACACACACACACACA
>JBCNYH010000005.1:30388793-30402565 GCA_039654325.1 Tandanus tandanus | reverse complement strand
TCACCACAGACAGTGAGAGACATGGCTGGCCTTTGATAACCCAGTTAGCTGCACTGGGGGGACAGCAGTGACAACCGAGTGATAGTGGGACTTGAACCCCCGACCTTCGTATCAGTAATCCAGCACCCTACCACCGGGCCACCACTGCCCTACATCATAATAATAATACTACTACTATTACTACTAATAATAACAATAATAAAAATAACAATAACATTATAATAATAATAATGATAGCGTAGAGGTTAGCATGGACTCCTCCCAGTAAGGTCCTGGGGGGGGGGTGTGTGTCCCAGGCTTGGCGAGGGCGTGTCTGTGTGGAGTTTGCACGTGCAAAGTTGTTTCAATCCTAATAATTATAAGTTTTATTTGATGCCACAGCCAAGTTCAAGTGGTATTAGGTCATGCACGCGCATGGAAGAGGAACCGAGAGTAAGGCAGATCTCGGAGCTTTTGTGAAGGTTTATAAGTTGCAGGACGTCAGAGAAGAGCGCTGTGTATATCTGCGCGAGCGGCGGCGACAGGGGCGGGCGCGCTCCCCTTCTAAATCCCGCACACACACACACACACACACACACACTCTTCAGCGTGCGCGCGTGCCTCTCCCTTCCCTCACTCCTCAGCAGTGCACGGACGTTTCTTCTTCTCCGTCTCTCTCGCGCGCCACACACACACACACACACACGCACCATGGCCGAGGAGCAGCAGGGTCGCCCCTGTCACCCCCGCGGGCACGCGCGCGAACACGGCCCGACCCTGCAGAAGCGGCAGGCGCGCGTGACGGTCAAGTACAACCGCATCGAGCTGCAGAAGCGCCTGAACACCGAGAACTGGATCGAGCGCGCGCTGGAGGAGCTGTACGCCGGGGCGGTGAGTGCGCGCGCCCCATGGGCACCAGAGTCGAGAAGTTTCAGAAACAACCAAAGCTCTTTAATCCGGGTATCTGGGGATTTCTGCAAACATTATGAAAACATTATATTATACAGAAATGTCGGGGAAATCAAAGCTTGTAAAATAATAATAATAATAATAATAATAATAATAATAATAATAATAATAATGTGAACAGTAATAATAATGATGTGAACAATAATAAAAAAAAAAAAATAATAATGATAATGATGTGAACAATAATAATAATAATAATAATTATAATAATGATGTGAACAACAACAACAACAATAATAATAATAATAATAATGATGTGAACAATAATAATAATAATAATAATAATAATAATAATAATAATGTGAATAATAATAATAATGATGTGAACAATAATAATAAAAAAAAAATAATAATAATGATAATGATGTGAACAATAATAATAATAATAATAATGTTAATAATAATAATGTGAATAATAATAATAATAATAATAATGATAATAATAATAATAATGGGACATGACCATAATGACTTGTATATAAGCAAATAGCTTCATCATATGTGACACGTCACATCCATACGTGCTTGTTCCACCTATATTCCTCTTTTTCTTTTATAATAAGCTCCTCTCTTCTCTGAAGTCCTTCCACTACATAAACAGGGCTCTTTTGCAGGACACTCCTGTTACTTTCTTCTCTTCACGTTAACTCGTCACATCTTCACGGAGCCCACTTTGTGCGCAGGAGCGTCGTCATGCTGGAGCAGTGTTTGGAGTTCCAGTGAAGGGAACCTGCAATTCCACAGTGTAAAAAGACTTTCTGTGCTTATGTGTGGGTGTGATGTCAAGTGTGTTCACAAACCCTTGGCTATAAACGAAAGATAGATGTATAGATATTTCACATTTTTATAAAATACTTTCCTATTTTCACTCTCAGTGTACTTCCACATCACCCTATAAAGCCATTGCAAAATGAGATATTGCAAAATGTTTCGGAGACACAGAGCCTTTCTTTCTTCATATGATTCACAGACAGTTGCGTCAGTTCTGCATCAGGATTTGAACATTTATAATTTCTTAAAGTGAGACTGAGAACATAATTACTTTCCATGATATCATTAATATTCACATTCGTCTGCTGAATGCATTAGCCGCACAGTGGTGTTGCGGTTAGCATGTCTGCCACACAACGAACAGTTCCCGGGTTGAAGTCCCAAGCTCGGCTGAGTTTTTGCGTTTTCTCCCTGTGCTTGCTTGCGCAGGTTTCCTCTGGGCACACCAGTTTCCTCCTACAGTCCAAAGACATACACATTATGACTTCACCCCAAGTCGACTGAGATAGGCTCTGGCCTCCCTGCGACCTTAGTAGGATTAAGCAGTTCAGCAAAAGAATGAATGGATTCCATTTTGTTGTGTTAACACTTTAACCTTTACCGCTGATGGACCAGAAATTGGGCCGAATGTCTCCTGTATTCTGCTCAGAAACTGTCTGAAGTTGGCTCAGAAGTTAGCGATGATGGAGAATAAATTGAGATGTTTGGAGAAGCTTTTAGGAATTCTGGAATTGACACCTTCTTGGCGACATAAATCGGACACAGCTATTTTAGAAATCTGTAGTGATTAGCTGGAGAATAGTTCCCAATATCGCCAACGATTCGCTGCAGTAAAATTTCACCAATAAAATAAAAACTAAAAATAAATAAATAAAATTATTAAGTTTGCCCTAATTCGCCAGCATTTGCGTAATTTTTGCTTTTGGTGAGACACCCCGTTAAACAACATACAAAGTGGACAAATCCACTTCATGTCCTTTTATAACCCACTGTTATAGAAAATAAATAAACACCTTCCGACCAATCAGAATCGAGAAATCATGAGCACTGTGGAAATTCTTGAACCAGTAAGAAATTAACGGATCTATTAGCACATGACCGGATCTGATCAGCCAATGAAACACGCCATGATCGTGATATCTGGGACTTTTATTCTTTTTCCCCCCCAACAACAACCAACCTCTTAAACAAGTGAAAAACCTCATGAAATTCTTAAAATGTGCAGGTAGTATATTTATTCTGAAGCAAGAATCTGAGTGAAGGGAGTGGGTTTGATTTTCACAGTTAAACCGTGTCAGGGTTTACTGAAAGACTGTGAAATTTGGTTGAAGTTACAGCTGGACGCTTCACGAGAAGAATCTTCCTTATCTTCGGAATTGCACTTGTTTTTCTTGTGCGGTTGAAGATAACAAAACCGTGATCAATATCCAGACCATGTGATTTTAAAGAGATCTCAGTCAGGGTCTTATCTAACACACAGCCAGTTTGACATTAGCCAAGATTTTACTCATCAGTCATTCCCAAACACTTCGCTTTAAAGGCTAAAGGTCAAATACTTAACAAAGATAAACAGAAGGGTTTAGATTATACAGACTTTGTCTATACAGCGTGATATATCTGAGTAACAAAAAAACTGAGAGTGAAGAAGTGCAGGTTAAAGAGGCTTCTGCTATTAATAACTAGCTACTTGTGTTCTTTCTTAGCTTAGTTAGTTAGCTAGAAGCTAGTTTGAAGATTACTAACTAGCTATCTAGCTAATATTGGCTAATTGTTTTATTTTCCCAGACATATGTGAGAATCCTGCTTATTTGTCCAGACATATAGGTCTTTATTTGTTTTATTTGAAGCTAGCTAGCTAGCAGCATCTTCATTTCGACAAGAATTTCTGTCCTTCTGATTGATAATGTAGCTTGATGTTGTCCTGTGTTTATTTCTAAGGTAAAATGTTGCCCGATTAGACTATTAGTTATATATTTTATGTCCTAGTTACAGAAAGAGAGCAGTATTACTGCTTCAGATGGCTAATTAACTTGTTAGCTTGACCTGATTGAGTGCAATACTGTGTCTGTGTTGTTTTGGCTAGCTAGGGAATATAGTTGCTAATATTTGTCACCCTGTCTGGGAAAAGTCGGAACATCACGTCATGAGCTACACATGGTTTAAAGTTTACATCTTAACGTTTCCCATTCAGTCCCCAGGTCTATTAAATAAAGATGAAACAGCGTCTCTTGGAAATAAAATGGAATCGGCCACAGCGTCTTTCTGAAACCATTTGTTTCCTCCTGTACGCGAGTGTTAGTGACCCCTGAACCGGGCGCCATGATATTAATAACATCACCATCTTGAGGCGAGCGAGAGAGTAGAAAAGGAGAAACTCAAGCCAAAGAGGAGAAAGAGGAGAAACTGAAAACATACCTGCATTCCCTTCTACCTCAGAGGAACTCGCTGTTGTTTGATGGTATTCAGCTGATGGACTAGTTTTCTACAGTGAAATGTTAGTGTTTATTTCTCTGAGATAAGGACATGCTTTGCTGAACTGTTGATTGTTTCTGATAGATAATGACACGGTGACATTCGAGTTGCGACTTTAGCCTTCAGATTTTGAAAACTTCCATTATCTCAGGGAATATTGGAGATAATCGGCTGAAATTTGGAGGAGACGTTCCTTTGGACTATACGTTCTCAAAAATGCAGAAGACGTAAAACTGTATTTTTGGCTTTTTCCCAGATGGGGTCACATTGTTTCTTGACTAGCCATTAAAAAAGGTGCTAAATCGTTAGATTGTGAGATGGAATAGGAGACGATTTTCTGGTATTTCTGGTTGGTTCCCTTGTAGGGAATGTTTAAACAAGAGGATTTCTGATGGCATGGTGGTGCTCTCTCTCTCTCTCTCTCTCTCTCTCTCTCTCTCTCGATCTGTGGGCTTTATATGGAGCAGTGGTGTGTGTTGGTGTGTGTTTGAGATGAGTTTTTTAGGATTGTGTTGTTTCTGTCCAGTGTAGCCCAGAATCTCTACAGATAATAAGTTTTTACAAATGTAATAAATAACATCAGTAAAATTTCTCTGTAAGTTATCCGTGGGTAGCAGGAGGACGAACGCTCCGGTCACATTCCTCTAATTCCTTTTCACCCACTTCGAACTAAACTGCACTACATTCGTGATTTAAAGGTGCAGTCCGGAGTATTTAAGCAGGACAGACAAGATGGCGGCAAACTAGTTTTCGATGTTAGTGCAGAGGAAGAAGCGTTCAGAGCACAGGGTCAGCCATGATGTAGCACTGCTGGAGCAGAAAGGGCTGAGGGCCTTGTTTAAGGGCCCAGCGTGGTGGTATTGGGTGATGCTTGGAAGCTCAAGCCTTCTGATTGATAACTTGAAGCACTGAGTCACCGCTGCCATGAGGATGGTGTATGTTTCAGGAATTACTGGCGGTACGTCTGGTCCTTTGGCGAGAGGCCGGAATACTTATTCGTCTTCCATTCAGAGTAATTTGTGTTGGTGCTACGGTGCTCTCTCAGGACTTTATATGGAGTCAGTGTGTGTGTGGGTTTAGCAGGTAGGAGTGTGTGTGATCTCTGCACAGTGTACAATGTTGGAGATAAACAGTTCTGAACGGTGCGAGTGAGCGATAAGTACGTAATGGATGGGGAACCCCTGGCCTTCATGATTGTTTCTCTCTGCCCTTAAACACACACACACACACACACACACACACACACACACACACACACACACGGCACATCTCTCACACGCATGCACAGAGGCGATGGGAGAGGCCATATAAGGAGAGGTGCTCGCTTTCTCATGGGGATCCCAGACTTCCTGTTCTCCAAAATAAATAAATAAATAAATCGCACACACCCAGACATACACATGTGTGATTACAGAGCTTAAATATTCCCTTACATGGGCACTGTGGTGTGTTAGTAGTGGTGTTTACATGTTTATGCTAACATGTGGGCTGTGGGAGGTCGTGAGAAAAACTTTGTAGACACATCGCAATTTCTTTAAAATCTAAAAAAAAAAACAAAAAACAGACAGAGATCCATCTGTTTGAGTTTTAGCTTCACCTCGTGTCCTGTGATAGCCTTTTGACCTGGTGTGTGTGTGTGTGTGTGTGTGTAGGAGGATGAAATGCCAGAAGAGATCGACATAGACGACCTGCTGGGTCTGAAGAGCAACGAAGAAAGAAAGAAAAAACTTCAGGTGTTACGATCACTTCCTGTTAACAAATCAAACTTCCAACGTTTTCTGTTTATATTCATCAAAATATTAAAATTATATAATTATATAATAATAATATGCACAAAAATACAAATTAATTATTAATATTCACAAGCATATTTATTATTATATTTATTCGGTGCTGTAGGAGTTGCTGCGGACCTGCAGGAATAACACACAGGTACGATTCTCTCTCTCTTCTTCTCTCTCTATTCCTCTCTCCTTCTCCCTGCCTCTCTCTCTCTCTCTCTCTCTCTCTCCCTGTCTCTCTCTCTGTATCTCTCTCTCTCTCTCTCTTTCTCCCTGTCTCTCTCTCTGTATCTCTTTTCCTCTCTCTCTGTATCTCTCTCTCCCTCTCTCTCTGTATCTCTCTTCCTCTCTCTCTATTCCTCTCTCCTTCTCCCTGCCTCTCTCTCTGTATCTCTCTCTCTCTCTCTCTCCCTGTCTCTCTCTCTGTATCTCTCTCTCCCTCTCTCTCTCTGTATCTCTTTTCCGTAAGTTGGTACAAAAAACATTTTAGATTCCCAAACATTAGTTTTCCATCTCAAAATGAAATTAAAATGTTAGTACAGAATGTGAATACAGAAAGCAGCGTATTACGGATAAGAGACGACTTTTCAGACAGAACTGAAGGCTGCTGCGATTTACATTCAAATATAGAACCTCATGTGAGAGTCAACATGTCCAGGAGAACTGGGTCTGGTTCTGAAAGAGACCCGGGAGATACTGTACCTGTAAAACTGCACAGACTCGACCTGATGATATTCTATTTTTAAACAAAAACTCATCAGACCCAATACTGAATTATTTTCATTTATTAGTGTTTCCTGTGATTTATAGAATTCTTGTGGAGAGATCTGTAATTTAATGCAGTTATTAATATGTAAATATAAGCCATCTTTGTTCTACACCATTTCTCTGTGTACAGTATCTACCGGGTTTGGACAAGGCTACAGCCATCTCTCCCTTCTTCCTGAAATAAAAACAGACTGTCGCTTCAGAGTAATACTCTCTGTGTTCAACACTCGAAACAGCTGAGAGAGAGAGAGAGAGAGCGAGAGGGGGGGAGAGAGACAGAGAGAGAGAGAGTCGAGAGAGAGGGACAGAGAGAGAGGGAGAGAGAGAGAGAGAGAGAGAGAGAGAGAGAGAGAGAGAGAGAGAACAAATGAGCCTTGTTGGAAGTGAACAAATGAGTATCAGTCAGTGCAGGTTCCTTTAGAGAGACGAAACAAAAATAATAAATAAAATGTATTCTTCTTCTTATTATTATTAAAATTATATTTTTCTTTCTTTATTTTTATTATTAATCAGTGTTTGTTCCCTCGTTTCTGTCATGTTGTCATGTTATGAAGTTCATCTGTATAATCTCCATCTCATCTCTGCCCCATCAGCACAAAGATGTTATTTAACTAGGACTGTGTGTGTGTGTGTGTGTGTGTGTGTGTGTGTGTGTACAGCCATTCATCACCGAGCTCCTCCAGATGCTGCATGGCCTTCACAAACAGGAAGAGCTCCAGAAAGAGGGTATCGGCCATGCCTGTTTCCATGGTTACCCCCATCACCATGGCAACGTGCAAAACCATGGAGGCCAGCAACAGCACCATCATTCACGAACCCGCCAGACTCTCTAGCCGTATCCCATAATTCACTGCAGCAGATAATTACGCCAAACCACTGATGTGTTCCTCATCCACGGACTGATATGATGTCATCACTAAACCAGACTGTTTCACACTGGGCAATTTCCTGTAATCGCACTCACACCTAGTAAAGGAGATCGAAACCTCTTAATACAGTCTGTCAGGTTAAAGGGTTATTTTAAATGGGTTCTTAACCACATTAATCTTTTGCACCTCTGACGTGACGGTAAAGTGTTTCAGATCATCCTGTATGAAGCAGATAACGAGACACTGTGACATTTAACCTGTATGATTATTACGGCTACCACAATTCAAAACACATTTGCAAAAGTTTCCTTAAGGCCACAAGGGGGCAGCACCAGAAAGTCAGACATTCATTCATTCATTCATTCAAGCATTCCTACTAGGGTTGCAGAGATCATCTCAACTTGCCAGATTATCGCAGGGCCAACACACACGACCATTTACACTCACACACTGTGTGGAGTTTGCATTTTCTCCCTGTATTTGCATGGGTTTCCTCCTGGTAATCCGGTTTCCTCCCACAGTCCAAAAACAAGAACATTAGACTAATTGGCTGTTTCACATTGCTCCCAGGAGTGAGTGTGAATGGTTGTGTATGTGTTGGGCCTGCGATGTACTGGCGAGCTGTTTAGGGTGTACCCCTCCTTCACCCATAGTCGGCTGAGACTCCAGGAAGCTCCCGCCTCCTCGCAACCCTAATAGGATTAAGTGGTACGGCAGATGAAGGAATAAATATTTATATTACTTGTTAGGTACGTTAGCCTTGGTGTAATGCTAGCAAGAAGCTAAAGAGTGAAACATGGGCAACTACAAGCGTCCATCATTTTGACTAAAGGAAATATGGTGTTGACTTCCTGTGAAATCGAACCACTCCTTAAAAGTATGTCATTGAGCGTGGGTTCCCCCAGGATGTGGCGCAATATTAGCGGAGACTGATTCGTATAAACAGTGTGGAGTTTTGTTTTTTAATTCAGTGCCTTAAAATGACCGACTTTTTTAATAAAGAATCACTTTTAAATAACTCATAACACTTATAGGTGTCACACTAAAGAGTTCTAATGTCACTAAGAAACATACAACAATGCTAATAAATCCATACGCCTTAGTTAGAGTGTTAATCGTCTACTGTAGAAGATGCTAACAATATAATAAAGATGTGAGTAAAAGGTCTGTGTGTCTGGAGTTCTGATGGTTCTAAGAGTGTTTTAATTGTTTTTATTTTTATTTTTTCTTAATAAATTTCCGAACAGTTTAAAAGAGTTAGCAAATGTTTGCTAAGAAATTAAGCTAGCTCATTAAGCGAACTCAGGATAACGCTAACCAATATGTGCACAAGATAAAGAATATGCATATAAAATGTGTTTCTTTAAGGCGTTTAGAACTTTAATATGAATTAAATTATTTGCCACAGTAATAAAATTAGGATTTATTTCGCAAAATCACTGTTAGCATGTCCGTCCAGGATGCTACTGTTTATTTATGTTATATTTCCATGACAACATGTGCTGTAATTATGAATTTTAGGACATATCTTGGATTTTACTGTCGACCAGGTTTTGATTGTCGCCTTCAGTCCTTTAGAACTTTAATGAAACACACCTGTTTTCTGCTAATCAGCAAGTACCAGGTGAGTTCAAGTGAAACCTACACAGTTAAAACATGAATGAATAAATCCTGGCTATTTGCAGTCACATTGCTTATTTTTCCAAGGGGCCTCGATCCTGTAATGTATTTTAACCTCGTTATGTTTATTTCACAGAGAGAGACAATATTATTATTATTATTATTATTATTATTATTATTATTATTATTATTCACTTCCTGCACTGTATGCTGATGACCACCAGAGGGCAGAATAAGACAAAGAAATAAAAGCACATGTTCATTTGTTCGGCTTCTGTAGGTTTGAAATCTTTCCGTTATCTCACTCATTCGCCGAATCGCTTCATCCTACTAGGGTCACGAAGAGGCTGGAGCCTATCTCAGCCAACACTGAGCAAATGTGGTGTACACCCTGAACAGCTCCCCAGACCATAAAAGGGCCAAGGCCCCCCAACACACAGCCACGCCTAGGGGCAATTTGGAACAGCAGATTAACCTAAAGCGCATGTCTTTGGAATGTGGGAGGAAATAAGAGTACCCGAAGAAAACATTCAAACACCACACTGTGACACCTTAGGCCGGGACTCAAACCCAGGACCTTCTCACAGTGTGGTGGGAGTATTAACCCCTACGCCACTGTGCCACCTGGGATGAGATCATACTACACGAATTCCGACCAGCTTTGTCTCCCAGTATAATAACTACTATGAGATGCTCGTTAACGTTTCTTCTGACTGTCTTCCACAACGACAGATATGCACGCGAGCGATGATTGGCCATGGTCAAATTTAAAGAGTTGCCAGTTTAGAGTTTATGGGACTATGATTCTAATCTCACCTGCCATCCATTGTGTATCCTATGTAGGGGTGCAGTGGTTCCGGAGTCTGAACACATGACATGATGGAGGACATGATGGAGGTAGGAGGTGGGAGAAAACCAGAGAACCTGGATGGACACACAGGGAGAATATGTGACACTAAAGAACGAATATCGTACAGGATGTTTCCATGTGGGCGGCACTGTGACGTAGTCGTTAGCGTGTCCACCTCACAGCTGGAAGGTCCTGGGTTTGAGTCCTCAGGGCTTTTCTGTGTGGGGTTTGCATGTTCTCTCCATGCTTGCCTGGGTTTCCTCCAGGCACTCCGGTTTCCTCCGACAATCCAAAGACATGCACATTAGGTTAATTCAGTTCTTTCAGAACATCCTGACGTGCTTTATTCGTCTTTTAGCACTGGAGACTCCTTCCTCTTTCATTGAATAAATAAAACATGTCTCAGAAAATAAATCACCAAACCGAAATGTGTTATTAGATGTAGATTAAACGGCACGATCATGACAGACGTTCCTGTTCACGTCGTTGTTAGAGAAAATGAATCAACAGCTCTCGACCAATCAGAATCCAGAATTTTGTGGTAATAGAGTAATAAAAAATTACAAAAAGAAAACTGATGATTACAATGACACTGTTCATGTAAGCGAGGACGTGTGTGTGTGTGTGTGTGTGTTTGTTTAAGGAGGGCGCCTCTGTTTCCTCAGGATACCACATCAGCATCTGGTAGCAAATGAAGTGCCGGTGGCCGACATTCCATCAGACCTGTCTGGCATCTCTGAAGAAGCAACACACACACACACACACACACACACAAACACGCGAACACCATCAGTGCTTCTGTGGATCCTCACACACAGAAATGGCACAGCAGTGAAGCGCCTATCCCTCTGGAGCTGAAGGTAAGACCGTGTGTGTGTGATAAATTACTATCGATTATTCCATTTATAAATTACCTACAACTGATAAAAGGGATTAATGATGTTGAAACTTCAGACATGTGTGTAAACTTTTGTTTCCTTGTGTTTGGTAAAATAGGATTTTATTTCTATGATCATCTTCAGGCTCGGTGTTTGAGTGTTCATTGTTTAAGTGTTCATTGTTTGAGTGCTCAGTACTTGAGTGCTCAGTACTTGAGTGCTCAGTGTTTGAGTGTTCATTGTTGAAGTGTTCAGTGTTTGAGTGCTCAGTGTTTGAGTGCTCAGCGTTTGAGTGCTCAGCGTTTGAGTGCTCAGCGTTTGAGTGCTCAGCGTTTGAGTGCTCAGCGTTTGAGTGCTCAGTGTTTGAGTGTTCAGTTTTGAAGTTCAGTGTTTCTGTGTTTAGTGTTTCTGTGTTTAGTGTTTGAGTGTTTAGTGTTTGAGTGTTCAGTGTTTGAGTGTTCAGTGTTTGAGTGTTCAGTGTTTGAGTGTTCAGTGTTTGAGTGTTCAGTGTTTGAGTGTTTATGTGCTCAGTGTTTGAGTGTTTAGTGTTTGAGTGTTTAGTGTTTGAGTGTTTAGTGTTTGAGTGTTCAGTGTTTGAGTGTTCAGTATTCAGTGTTTGAGTGTTTAAGTGCTCAGTGTTTAAGTGCTGTGTTTGAGTGCTCAGTGTTTATTGTTAAAGTGTTTAGTGTTTAAGTGCTCAGTGTTTTTTTTGCACAGGACTTTTTAAATTAACCACACACACACACACACACACACACACACACACACACACACACACACCTACTTAGAACCACAAACAATAAACCATAAAGTAGTCAGCATCAGCATACACACACTGCTCCCTGTGACATGCCCTGTGCATGCATGCGTGTGTGTGTGTGTGTGTGTGTTGACACATATATGATCATCCATATGCTGACTTGCTGACATACAATTTGCCTATTAGGGAGAGACCTTCGTGAAGGAACAGGTGTGTGTGTATGTGTTTGTGTGTGTGTGCGTGCATGTTCTCTCCATGCTTGTGTGGGTTTCCTCTGGGTACTCCAGTTTCCTCTCACAATCCAAACACATGCACATTAGTCTAATTGACTGTTCCAAATTACCCCTAGGTGTGAGCTTTTGTGTGTGTGTGTGTGTGTGTGTGTGTGTGCTGGCCCTGCGATAGTTTGACAAGCTGTTCAGGGTGTACCCCACCTTTGCTTAGTGTCGACTGAGATAGGCTCCAGCCTTCCTGCCATCCTCGTAGGATTAATCGGTTCGGCAAATGAGGATGAGAGATACACATGTTTTTTCCCTCATGCTCTGGGTGACGGGAGGGAGGGAAAATGTGTAATATTATAAAGAGTGTCGCGTTTCATTCTTTCTTTTATTTTTAATGAATTTTATTTTTTGACATCATCATCTATACTGTTATCGTAGCCATCAATATACCGTAACCATCATAAATAAAAGACCTTAAGATCTCCACTCACTTTACACCTTTAAACCTTATTAATACTTTATTTAATAGTGTTAGCTGCTAACTAGCAAGCTAGCAAATTAGTTGTGTTTAGCAGTCAGTGATTACATGTTCAGAGAGGATGGTGGTTTAAAATGATAAATTTCGCTCTTTAAGTTTTTGTAATACGTTAAACTAATTTTATTAACGTAAAACTGAACCAACATAAACCAAAACTTTTTCATTTTATAGCAGTGAACTAGCATGCTAGCAAGTTAGTCATAGATACGTTTAGCTACTTATACAGTGTTGATAATTTCAGGCAAAATTGTTCATTAAAACAAATTATACTTAAAATACTATTTTAGTTGTTGTTGTTGTTGTTGTTGTTTACTTACCTAGAAGGATTTTACCCTCAGTGGTGGCTGAAATCTCTTCAGAATCTCTCTGTGTAGAAAGGTAGCATGCTAGTCAGCTTGCTAATGCAGTGAACAACATAAATGATCAAATGTAACATTTTAAAAACTTTATTTTAAACATTAATTTCTATTTTAGCTATAATAACGATCCATGCATATCACATTTATTATCTTATTTTACAGCATTTTTAGCTAGCTTGCCATATTTGATAGGAAACAAGGAACTAAAAAACCTACAAAAACTACAAGGAACTACAAAAAGATGCACATTTACAGCTTCGCTAGCGTTTCATCACACAACTGAATCTTTAAGCAAGTCAGGTAGCATTAACAAACCTACATCTCAACTCGCGACAGGATATTGTTAGCATAACGTATTTTGTATTTTCATATGCCCCACCTTCTTAACCACGTTCTCCGCTGTAATTGTTCGTTTTTATCGGTTGACCCAAAGAACCTGCACAGCCGTTGGGCCAAACAAAACACAGTTTCCCATTTTCTGTTTATGTAGAACTGTCTCTAAAACACACATATTACCAGAAAAATAAACAGCGCTTTCCTCTCAGGCGTACAATATTTAGGAATCAGGTTTCCTATTCGAGATAAAAATATTGGAAGAGGATATACCTCAAGACCCCGGAGTGAAAACACGGCACAAATGCAACAAACACAAGTGCTCGTGCCAAGCAAAGCAAACACACACACACACACACACACACACACACACACACACACACACAGACAGAGATGCTTTACAAGTCTTATTTTCTTTTTATCATGTATGTAACTTGTTCTGGTAAACACTTGACAAATAAATTAGCCACGGCTAGTTTCCGCTAGTCATGCTAGCTTCATGTTTTCATGGTTTGTTAAAAGATTCCACATGAAATCCATGTACCATTTTTGCTGTTTTTGTCTTTAAAATAAACCCTTATAAACCCTTTTTTATATATATATA
>JBCNYH010000005.1:30373586-30377506 GCA_039654325.1 Tandanus tandanus | reverse complement strand
TGTGTGTGTGTGTGTGTGTGTGTGTGTGTGTGTGTGTGTGTGTGTGTGTGTATGTGTGTGTGTGTGTGTGTGTGTGGTGTCACTGGCTGGCAGTGCTCCTGCTTGCTGACGCACAATTCAACTCAGCCAACAGGAAGTCACTGTGGACTACTTCCTGTACTTGCCAGGTCACAGGAGACTCACTGGTGCCATCACTCAAAAAAAGATGCACACACACACACACACACACACACACACACACACACATGTTAAAAGATTCCATTGAAGGCACTGGCTCTATAACACACACACACACACACACACACACACACACACACACTTAGCTGTTAGTCCTGTGTAAACAGAAAGTCATGCCCGGGGTCCTGCATATGGTCGCTGCTTCCTGTTGTTCAGCGAATCTGTCACGTCAACTCGGACTCTGTCGATCATCGAGCGTCTCGGAGTGATTACACTGAGCTCAAATCTGTACTTTAAAGAGGCTGATGCTTTAAGCTGACTGTCAGTCTTTGGACTGATGACTGGTGTCTTTAACCAACGTCCCATTTTTGTAGTTTTTGTAAAATAATAAAATAAAGAGCTGCATCGATGTGTTACAATAAAATCATTTTGAATGACATGAAAAAAATAGTGGCAAGCCCCACCTTCTTCACCAGGACTGACTGATGCTGAGCCTTTGACTTGTATTGACACACACAGAGGCCGCGCCTCCTTGAATGAGACTTATTGATGCAGAGGCCACGCCCCCTTCACTGTGACTGTCATACATGTGATGACATGCCCCCTTCACCTTGACTGACTGATGTAGAAGACACGCCTCCTTCACTGTAACTGTCATGCATGTGAGGACACGCCTCCTTCACCGTGACTGACTGATAATGAAACCATGCCTCATTCACTGTGAAGGTCATGCATGTGAGGCCATGCCTCTTCCACTGTGACTTTCTTGCATCTGAAGACACGCCTCCTACACTGTGATTGACTGATGTAGAGGCCACTCCTCCTTCACTTTGACTGTCATGCAGGTGAGGTCATGCCTCCTACACTGTGATTGACTGATGTAGAGGCCACGCCTCCTTCACTGTGACTGTCATGCAGATGAGATCATGCCTCCTTCACCGTGACTGATTGATGTAGAGGCCACGCCTCCTACACTATGACTGACTGATGTAGAGGCCACGCCTCCTTCACTGTGAGTGACTGTACAATGAAAACACACGTTCTTACTAGGACAGAAGGATCTTATGTACGAAGACAGGAAAGAGAAACAAACTGATTAGAGAAAAACGTATATATTATTATTTTTGTTTGTTTTCTCAGGAGGAAGCATGTCTCCGCTGTACTGAACGTCAGAGGGATGGTCCAGCAGGCGGAACGCCAAGAGATTCTCGCTGTCGTCCGGGACTTTGAGACCAGCGATAACCCCACCCATGTTTCCAGAGACCACGCCTTGTTCTCTGAGATCACCGTGGCAACGGACATGCCCTGCCTGGGATTGGTTCTGATCCGTTTTGGACTGAGGGTATCGTCGTGGGTGTCTGGCGCCCGTCCTCACAAGAGACGGCCCAAAAGGAGAAGAAGTCGGAGAGCAGATGATGCTAACGAACATGTTACACAAGATAACCAATAACGTCTCACTAACCAGTCAGACAGTAGATCATAACCAGTTACAGAAGACAATATGTATGTAGCCAAGAAGTCAGAATATTACAGAAAGTATACAGTAACGAGCCTGGAATAAAAATTATAAAGAAATAAAATGCACAGTATAATGACAGCTCCCAACGTCGGCCATATTTGTGGCTAACCCTTGGTGGAATTCCTCTGTCATATTTTAAATGACCCATAATGCTCTTCACTGAACTGATTCATGTTTGTAGGCAAAAGTCACTCCATAGAAATATTTTAATAGCTGAGCTAGAATGACATTAGAATAACGTGTTAAGTTGCTAATTCGCCTCAGATTAGCAGAAAACTAGCCGCAGCTCAGGATCCGTCTTCAAGGACGCCAACAAACAAGCGATGAATAGCAGAAAAACTAATGTAGTGTCGCGTCAGAATTCTAAAAATACACCACATATGGTGACACTGAATTGTGTCCTGAGCCTGAACCTGCTGAGTCGCTGAGCTAGTCAACGAGCCCACGCAGTAAACACGTCACCACGTCCTCACGACCCACAAATCAACCCGTACCCGCCGAACGCACGGGTCCCACCAAACAAGCGCAGGAAGAAATAGAAAAATGTGACCCTCACGTTTCTTTGAGGCAGGAGGATTCAAACAGGAAGTACTCTCCATTATTCACACAGCGAACAGGAAGTAGACTTAATGACCGCCGAGTCATCAGTCCCTCTGTCTGACACCGCTAATGGTTCCTCTGGTGGAAACCAGTTCACTCGAAACAATGGCGAGTCCTTTCCCATTTTAATCCAGTTTATACTCCTGTGTGCTGTTCAACCTCGCGGAAAAATAACTTATAAAAAAAGGAAACCGAAGAAAGATATTCTTATACCTTCTCAGAGATAGGACGTGTCGAATGAGATTTCCGGATGAACCTGTCCATTAGAGAGAGTCGTGGCTTTTTCCCTTTTAGGAGTGAACTCGTCTTCGCTGGTTTTGATTTGGTTTGATTGACAAAAGAAATAAAAATTTGCTTTGTGTCAGTTTACGACCGTGCGGATTTTGCACCCTTTTAATATTATTACGTAAAAGACATGCACATTAGGCTAATTGGCTGTTTCAAATTGCCCCTAGGTGTGAGTGTAAGTTTGAATGGTTGAGTGTTGGCCCTGGGATGGACTGGCGAGCTGTTCAGGATGTACCCATCCTTTGCCAAGAGTCGGCTGAGATAGGCTCCAGCCTCCCTGCGACACCAGTAGGAAAAAGCGGTTCAGCGAATGAAGGAATGAATTTGCATACATTATAATAAAGTCTTGATTTTATGAAGATAATGATCTGAAAATCAGCTCGCGTGGAAAATTTAGCATTAACTCAACCATTTGGTTGAATAGCATGCTAGGTTTATGCTCCGTTTCGCCATCGCCTCTGTTGTATTTCTAGCAGTTCTGTGAATTTGGCGTCATCCTACGCTGTCTTTTAGACAAGCGTCGAAACATCGCTTACAGCGTACCCGGTGTGAGCACCTCAAGAGACTGATCATAGATTAGCATGACATAGCGTTTAGCCTGGAGTGAATGTAGATTAGCATGGAGTAGCGTTTAGCCTGGAGTGAATGTAAAGTACCACAGAGACTATTCAGATTCAAGCAGAAGGTCTTACAAGTTCATCTTTTGGTTTATAAGGATGTTAATTATGGCGGCACGGTAGCACAGTGGTTAGCACGTCCACCTCACAGCAAGAAGGTCCTGGGTTCGAGTCCCGGGCTTGGCGAGGGTGTTTTTGTGTGGAGTTTGCATGTTCTTCCCGTGGTTGTGTGGGTTTCCACCGGGTACTCCAGTTTCCTCCCACAGTTAAAAGACATGCACTGATTGGCGGTTCCAAATTGTCCCTAGGTGTGAGTGTGAATAGTTGTGTGAGTGTTGGCCCTGTGATGGCCTGGCAAGCTGTTCAGGATGTACTTCACCCAGAGTCAGCTGAGATGGGCGCCAGCCTCCCCGCGACCCTAATTAGGATTAAGCGGCTTAGAAAAGTGATGAACAAATGAAAGGATGTTAATTTTTAAAAAGTTGTTGATAAGGAAGGTGATAGTGTGATGAGTGAGAAAGTAGTAGTAGAAGTGATTAGCACATCTGCCTCACAACAGGAAGTTCCTGGGTTTGGGTCTCCGGCTCTGCTCGGCGAGGACGTCTCTCTGTGTGGAGTTTGCATGTTTTCCCTGTGCTTGTTGTGTGTTTTCTCCGGGTACTCCAGTTTCCTCCAAGAGTTCAAATACATGCACATTAAGCTAACTGGCTGATCCAAAC
>JBCNYH010000005.1:30366086-30368586 GCA_039654325.1 Tandanus tandanus | reverse complement strand
GTGAAGTTTCTGCTACACGGTTTGTATTTTTATCTGGTTTCACCCAAAGGAGGACGGGTTTCCTTGTTGAGTCTGGATCCTCTCAAGGTTTCTTCCTTGTGCTGACTGAGGAAGTTTTTTCTTGCCACGGTCTCCACAGGCTTGTTCATTATGGATTTATTGGGTTTATAGGGAAATGTTTAAAATCGATTAAAATTATTTACCAAATTTTTTGCTGTACAAATAAAACTGAATTAAATTCAATGAAATGAATGAATTGGGCAGTTGACATTGGGCCACTGTGGAACCCCTGGACAATCCCATATGGGTTCCATATACAGGTGCTGAAGGGGTAGCTAACATTAGGTAAACTTGGCTATCAGACCTTCTCATAACCTGTTTGTCTTTGTGCTGTTGTAATCATTATCTATGCTAACGTAAACAGTTTTATTTTCAATCGCAGTAATGCTAACTTAGCTAGTTGATCCTGTCGCGTCAGGTACTTGAGAAAGTGAAAAATTTCAAGCTAATGCTATAATTATAGCGTTATTCCTTGCTGAATAGCTCTGTAGCGCAGTAATGGGTTCTGGGTGTAGCTGTGATGATGAATTGTTTTCTCCTTGATCTCTTTTAAATGTGTTTCCTGTTGTCAGGAAAGTGGGCAGCCTCTGATTCAGCCCGTCATGTCTGTGGTGGATCTTAATCATCTCATGTGAGATATCTGTCGAATGCGTAAATATACTTGCGTCTGCACCCGAGCGATAATCATATCCGTTTATTTTTCCATTGTGTGCAGGAGGGTGAGGAGCAGTACCTGCCTTCCTCCGGCTTCTTTAGGATACTGGTGAGTAGTTATAAATACAGTTGATGATGTCATGCTCTGTAAACAGTCGTCGGGGTTGAGTGACATGCGCTTTCCTGCGGATAAACACTGTTAAGGGTTCAATAGTCGTGAGAACATCACGCATGTTTCTGGGGTTGTGTATACACATCATGTATTATTTATAATGGTATATCCTGCTGTCTCACTAAGCTGGCAGACATCTCTCTCTCTCTCACACACACACACACACACACACACACACACACACACACACACACTTATCTGTAACAATACATACTTTTCTATGTACAGTCATGAGACTAGAATGACAAATAAATAAACAAATAAAGCTGTAAAATCCGGGTCTGAGTGATTTATGGTTCAGATCTTCGTCAGAGGCGTCGTGTGGGTTCGAGTTCAAGGAAAACCCAAAAGTATAGTGCAGGTCTTCCTCTGAAGGACCTGGTGGAAAGTTTCCAGATTCTAGCATTTCTTTCAGTGTTTATATTTACAGACGCTTGTATCCAAAGCAACTTACATTATTTTAGTCTAATTTATTTATTTGTTCGTTTGGTGGTTAAGGGACTTGCTCAAGGGCCTTACAGTGGGAGATTGGTGGTACCGGGACTTGCACCCCTGACCTTCTGGTCAGTAACCCAAAGCCTTAACCACTGAGCCACAACTGCCCCGTCTTTATTCTCTTAACAATTATTTGCAGACTTTGGCGAGATGTAACTCTAAACCTCAACACTCCGTCTCAGGGTCTCCTCTATTCGGCTACATCCACCGAGCCGGAGGCGCATAATTGTTTCAGTATCTACTACACAGGAACATCTGTCTCACAGCAAGAAGGTCCTGGGTTCGAGTCTCGGGCTTGGTGAGGGCGTTTTTTTATGTATGGAGCTTGCCGTGCTTGCTTGGGTTTCAACCAGGTACCCCAGTTTCCTCCCACAGTCTGAAGACCTGGAGGAAGCCCATGCAAGCACAGCGAAAACATGCAAGCTCCACACACAGAAACGCCCTCACCGGACTCGAACCCAGGACCTTCTTACTGTGAAGTGGACGTTCTAATAACTATGTCACAATGCTGCCCACAGGAGGCGTGGCCTAAAACATTAAGGTGTAATTGGACGTGATTAGATTTGAAGTGTTGCCAAATGTGTCTCAGCTACAACAACATTTTAATCACGGCAACGTAAAACACACACACACACACACACACACACACACACACACACACACACACACAACAACAACAAACCATCTCTTTAATATCTCCACCATCACAACATCAGATTTGGAAAATCAGGATGAAGTACCGGGATTCTAAGAACACACACCATGTACACACACTTACACTCTCTGTCTCTCTCTCTTGCTCTCTCACTCTCGCTCTCTTTCTCTCTCTCTCACTCTCGCTCTCTTTCTCTCTCTCTCACTCTCGCTCTCTTTCTCTTTCTCTCTCTACACTTTCCTGTTCTCTATTGCTCCCTCTCTCTCTCTCTCCCTCTCTCTCTCTCTCTCTATCTCTCTCTCTCACTCTCGCTCTTTTTCTCTCTCTCTATCGCTCCCTCTCTCTCTCTATCACTCTCACTCTCCCCCTCTTTCTCACTCTTGCTCTCTCTTGCTCTCCCTCTCTCCCTCTCACTCTCTTTCTCTCACTCTTGCGGAAAAAAGAGAGGGGGTGGGAGAAAGAGG
>JBCNYH010000005.1:30354711-30365986 GCA_039654325.1 Tandanus tandanus | reverse complement strand
GCAGAAAAAAATATTGTGTGTGTGGGGATATGCCCTGGGGGGGGGGTGTGTGTGTGTGTGTGTGTGTGTGTGTGTGTGTGTGTGTGTGTGTGTGTGTATGTGTGTGGGGGGTACATCTGATCTGTACAGGGTACAGGGTGGACAAGCGGACATCCTCAATAAGAGGACACTTGTTACAGAGAAACAGGGTGAGGACCTCACACACACACACACACACACACACACACACACACACACACACACACACACACACACACTATACAGTGCCAGGTGAGCACTACTGAGCTCTATTGTTTTAATGTCAACGTACGATCACGTTAATTCGTCAGTGTACAAGGCCACAGGTCGCACACTTCACCTCTCTACACTCGTTCTCTGTTTTCTTTTCCCCTCCTCCACATTTCCTCTCCTCCGCTCTCGGTTCTGCGCGAAAGAGAGCGTGAGAGAAAACAAACAAAACAAAAACACCTAGTGATTGGACAAAATGTGAGTTGCTGGAAGGAGGAAACTCGGCACACAGCGGTTTTCCGAGATCCTGAGCTCATCCATCATGATCCAGCAACGTCTCCGTAATAAAGCGATTGTACAGGTGGGACTTCCTGTGAACAACCCCAACCAGAAGCTGATGATTTTTCCATAACAAGGTGTGTTTCATTCCTTCATCCCACAGCAGTTTGACCGGAGTCTTTCCCTCGCTCGCTCATTCGGAGAACCGCTTGATCCTCCTCGGGTTGCGGGGAGGCTGAAGCCGGTCTTTCATTCGATTCTGGAGATGATCCGGATCAAATTCTGGATACAGGGATATTTTAAAGGACTTTTTAACATTGGATGACTTTTTTGGGGGGAATTGTGCTATTACAGCAAGTCCAGCAGAGGGCGCTGTGTACGTGCTGGGGTTTTTTTCCCGCTTGGTGGAGGTTTGCGCTCTCCAAAAGCTCTTATCTGAGAGATAGTTTGGCTACAAAAAAATCTTGCAAGGAGATTATTTATGTGTTTGTTTTTTAACCACGAGAAGAAATTTTTTATAAAATGTTGGATCAACCATTATTTCCTCTGATCAATAATTTTAGACGATCAAATATTTTCAGTGCTTTCAGTAAATATTTCGTAAGGTTCCATCCCCCCCAACCCCCCCGATCCGGACTCCTGGCTGTTTGATGTGGGTTAACGATCCCCGGGATACAGTGCCAGGACTTGAGAAGGTCGCAGCCTGTCAGTAAGGATGTGGCCGAGTTTCCTCAGCCCCACTGACAGAATCATAACCCGCATTTGATTCCGTTCATCCTGCGTCCAGCTGGAGCACGGTGGCCTCCAAGCTGCCAATGTCGCTAATTTCTCAAAGCTAGCATCAAATCTGCATATTGCTTATGTTGGCAGGTGGAACAAATGGTAGTGGAGCCAATCTACGTCTACGATCTTCACACTTTTATCTGTCCTGAATTCATTCATTCATTTGCTAACCCAATTAATCCTAGCAGGGTCATGGCGAGGCTGGAACCTATCTCAGCCGACTTTGGGTGAAGATGGGGTACACCCTGAATAGCTCACCAGTCCATTGCAGGACCTAAACACCCACACTCACACTCACACTTAGGGGCAATTTGGAACAGCCAGTTACCCTAATGTGCACGTCTTTGGGCTGTGGGAGGAAACCAGAGTACCAAGAGGAAACCCACACAAGCACGGGGAGAACATGCAAACTCACACAGAAACGCCCTCGCCAAGATAAGGACTCGAACCCAGGACCTTTCTGCTGTGGGACGGACGTGCTAACCACTTCGCCACAGTGCTACCCGCCGAAATACGGTTCTATAAGATTATAAGTGTAACCCTGTGGACGCCTCGTTGCCCCAGGGTTCGATCCTGAGCCGATTTCCTTTCACCTTCAATAAACGTAAGGCTACAAATATATAACACTGTGTGTGCGTGTGAAAGTGATCGTCAGGTGTTCCATCCCTGCGGTGTTCCCTGTTTCACACCGTGACAGGTTTCTACCCCCCCTGACCTGAACCTGAAGGTGCAAGAGGAGGGTTAGAGCCGGGTTCTCATACAAACAAACTACTACACACACACACACACACACACACACACACTGTGTACTTTAGCCCGTGTTCACTCCAAGAACATGTCGCTGTGTGGCGAAAATCAGATAATTTACGGCGTCTCTTGGGCAGCGATTCGAGGGAAGCGTGTCAGCGCGGCTGCTGAGGGGAGGATTCGCAAAGCGCAGAGACAGAGAAGGAAACAATAGCGCAGGGTCTGACGAATGGCAGCGGGAGGCTGACCTTTGGCCCTCAGCAGCGCCCAGCACCGCCTGTTTACGCAAATGGGGCTCCGCTCCACACACCGGCCAATCAGGAAGAGGCGTCGCAGGAAAAGGCAAAAGGTCTGACACGGGGCAAGCTCAAGACAACAGGCCTGTACACCCATACGTCACAACACACACACACATGCACACACACACACACACACACACACACACACATTGCAACAAGGTCCTGACTTAATGAACTGACTTTACCTATAATTCACACCCCATTCCATAATTCCTCTCTCTCTCTCTCTCTCTCTCTCTCTCTCTCTCTCTCTCGCACTTTTTCTCTTTCTCTCTCTTCCTCTGTCTCTCTCACACACACTCTCTCTCACTCTTTCACTCTCTATCTTTTGCTCAATTTCTCTCTCTTTCCCTCTCTCATTGTCTTTCTCTCTTTTTCTTTCTCTCTCTCACTCTTTTACTTTCTCTCACTCTCTTTCTCTCTCTCTCTCTTTTACTCTCTCGCTCTCTCTTTCTCTCAATCTCTCTTTCTTTCTTTCACTCTGTATCTCTCTCTCTCATTCTGTATCTCTCTCTTTCTTTCCCTCTCTCTCTCTCGCTCTTTTTCTCTTTCTCTTTCTTCCTCTCTCTCTCTCACACTCTCTCTCTCACACTCTCTCTCACTCTCTTTCACTCTCTATCTTTTGCTCTATTTCTCTCTCTTTCCCTCTCTCTTTCTCTCTCTCTCACTCTTTTACTCTCTCTCTCACTCTCTCTTTTACTCTCTCTCTCTCTCTCTCTCTCTCACACACACACACTCTCTCTCTCTCTTTCTTTCACTCTGTATCTCTCTCTCTCTCATTCTGTATCTCTCTTTCTCTCTCTCTCTCTCTCTCTCTCACTCTTTTACTCTTTTACTCTCTCTCTCTCTCTCACACTCTCTCTCTTTCTTTCACTCTGTATCTCTCTCTCTCTCATTCTGTATCTCTTTCGCTCTCTCTCTCACTCTTTTACTCTCTCAATCTCTCTTTATTTCTTTCACTCTGTATCTCTCTCTCATTCTCTCTCTCTCTCTCTCTCTCTCTCTCTCTCTCTCTCTCTCTCTCTCTCTCTCTCTCTCTCTCTCTCTCTCTCTCTCCGGAACATTTTCTGGAGCCGTCAGTGCCTCAGGATTGAGTACACTCAGTTCCCAGTGTTTCTGAGTTCACGAAACGAAACATCAGCTTGGTACCCCTATTGTTTTCACTCTGATTATCGGGGGTCCACTCCGTAACATTCATCTTCATCACTCCTCTTCATCATCACCACTCCTCTTCCTCTTCATCCTACTCTTTCATCATCCCTGTTTCTCTTTCAGGGCGGCGTGGTGTAAACACATTCGCCTCACAGCAAGAAGGTCCTGGGTTCGAGAATGTTTCTGTGTGGAGTTTGCATGTTCTTCCCATGATTGCTTGGGTTTCCTCTGGGTGCTCTGGTTTCCTCCCCCAGAGACCCTCATGACAACCTTAATGCCAACTTTTTTAAAAATCTGGTTAATCCTATTACCCTTTTTCTTAACACTGTTACTCCTATGATAACCCTGTTACCCTCATCTTAACCCTGTTAACTGAATAACCGAATGTGTGATAAAGTTTTAATAGAGTATTGTATATCTCTTGCTATATTACTGACATTATGACAAACTGTAGATTGTGTGGTTTGGGATTCGGTCTGCATTGTGCGACACTGTCGCCCTCGTGTGGTCAAGAGCAGTTACTGCACCCGCCTGTGCTTATTTTATACTGATTTTAAAAGCATGCCAGTTTTGACATTTTTGGACACCTCATATTTCGAACATCAGCTACCCAGCTAGCACTTGTATGTGTAGTAAATGGGTTGAAAAAATTTTAATGGTTCCTATATGGGATTGTCCGTGGGTTCCATAGTGGCCCATTGTCAACTGCCAACAGGTGTATGTGGGACCCTTCTGGGTTGAATGGGCTGCATGGACACCAAGTGGGCATGGGCCCAAAATGGACATCTTAACTGGGGCACACTTGGGTTAACTAAATGCAAATCTTTGATTTGGACCCTCTAGGTGAACAATCGGAGTTGACCCACACAACATCTTACATAGAAATACACGCGACTGTATGTGCAAGTGTTAGATTAAGATCAGTCAGTGAGTGTATGGAAATGGACACCAATCATCACAGTCAGCTGGCAAGCTTGGTGCTAATAAAGACCAATATAGTGAGGAGGTGTCCGTGTTTTGTGTTAATTTGTTTCGGGGTCCAAAATGACGCCATTCCGTCCTGCGCATCGTCACCTGAAGTATTGAGGACTGATTTATGAGCTGAGCCGAATGCACTGTAAAATATCATGTTAGAGCTTTGGACAAGGCTGCCTCTGCCTGTCTTAAAGGCTGGACCATGTGAAGGTGCGGGTGGCGTAGTGGTTAGCATGCCTGCCTCACAGCAAGAAGATCCTGGGTCCGAGTCCGGGCTCGGATGCTTCTCCGGCAAATGGGTGAGAGCAAGAGTGATTTAAATGTGCACTCTGAAGGATTTAGTGGCATCAAGTGGTAATGTTGCAGATTGCAATTGACTGATTACCCCTTGCTCAGTCCCACCCTTCCAAAGGTGCATTAGAAGGTACGGCGGTGCCAGGTGCAAAATCTGTCTCCAAGATCTCTGTCTTAGCAGCTGTTAGGCGAAAATGTAAGTAATTTTAGGTGTGTTTTGTGACAACACTGGTGTAATAAGCACTTTCGGCCTGGTAAGTTCTTGGATAGGCTTGATATCCACCTCCATGAACGCTAAATGGAATGCACCATTACAATGTTGTGTTTTGGTAAACTCTTAACTGCAGCATTACTAGAAAAAAGTATCCGTGCTAAATATTTATATATCAATGTTTATACATTACAAAATGAAAAGAAAAAAAACCCCTGAATACCGAACGCCATCATGTTGCGTCTTCAGTTGCGTACTGACAGCACTCTTGCAATTTCGAGTGTATAAGTTTTCACGCGGTGAAATATTGCATAGTGCGGTGCACGAAGATGGTAAAAATGTTGAGTGCCATGTATGGAAGTGGTGTGGCTTATAATCTTATGAAAATGCTGGTCATTCCAAATTCTGATCAGAGAACTGACACCATTTCCGGTCAGTACACGACTTTCAGTACTCTGGGCGAGGGCGGGGTACACCCTGAAGGCCATCGCAGGTCCAACACACACACAACCACTCACACTCACACCTAGGGGCAACTTGGAACAGCCAGTTAGCCTAATGTGCATGTCTTTGGATTGTCGGAGGAAACCGAAGTACGCCGAGGAAACCCATGCAAGTGAGAACATGCGAACCGCACACAGAAACGCCCTCAGCGAGCCCGGGACACGAACCCATGACCTTTATTAATTCCGATATGGTGGAGCTTTTCGGAGTGAAAGTGTGTCCGCAGGGAACATTATGAACTTTACAGACAAAACAATGTGTATTTTTCACTTTATTTATTCTCCTGTTTGCGTAAAGACTATAGGACTGAACTGTGCGCGCGTGTGCGTGTGTGAGTGCGCGCGCGCGCACTGAGCATCAGTCGGCGGCGGCACTCCCGGACCAAGCATCATCATCATCATCATCATCATCATCATCATTATTATTATTATTATTATTATTATTATTATTATTATTATTATCAGCCGCGCGCTTCAATCAATATGACAGACACGTGACCGAATTTCGGTGACCCCAGATATAAATCCTCCTCATTCCTTCCTTTCTTTCTTTTTCTGTTTTGTCGAAATGAACTCGGGTGTCGGATGTGGAGAGGAGTGAAGGGTTAAACCGGAAGCGCGGTTCTGAGAAAAGGGAGCGGGATGTTTGCGTGGCGCGCGGGGATGAGGCGGGATGAGGCGGGGGGAGGTGGTGGTGGTGATGGTGATGAGGTGCTCCGGAATCGTTGCTGCTCTCTGGCCGAGTGTCGTCGCGTTTTAGCGGACCCCCTCCACCCCCTCTTCATCACCCTCCTCCTCCTTGAGCCCATGAGCATCAGACCTCTCCCTCCCCCACAACACCCCCCCCCCCCCCCCACCATTTTGCGTTTCAGTGCACCGGCTTTTTCAGATGCGGCTGCTGTGAGAAGGTAACGGACGGGTTTGTGTGTGTGTGTGCGCGCGCGCGCGGTGCCATGACGGGCTTTCCGGTGGGCTCGACTCGGGCCGGGTAGCGGCCTGCAGCACCGCGGCGCCGGTGTCGGACACGGGACAGCACGCGCAGCGCACTGTTCATTCTGCAGCTGTAATCTGGTAAAAAAAAAAAAAAAATCTCAGGGATCAAAATAAAGGAGGAAACAATAAAAAAAAATGTCTTCTCGGTCTGCGTTGCCGTCCGCCACCGACCGGAGCTCGGATCACGTAAGTGCGCCTTATTATTATTATTATTATTATTATTATTATTATTATCACCCGCGTGCGCTTCTGAACCCAGCGTCCGGTTAATTGTACTGTTTATTATCCTGCTTTATTCTGACTTGCGTCTTAGCAGGCCTTCCCTGGTTAGCTTACAGGCTAACGGGGAAGAGGAGGAAGAGGAGGAGGAGGGGGGGGGGGGGCTTCTTGAGTGTGTGTGTGTGTGTGTGTGTGTGTGTGTATACGACATGAACGAGCTGCACGAGGAGGAGCGGTCCCCGTTTTCATCCGGGCTTCGCTCCAAAACCGCAGAGCCTCCTATCCTTATTAAACAGCCTGCTAGTGCTGTCCGAACCCCCGCACGGCTCCTGCATGCTAGCCTGATAAGTAGGGTGTCAATACCGGACCCTACACGTATGCGGTTTTGGAACGTAGCCATGGAGACCGATTGGGACGCGGCCGCTGGTGCTGCTGGAACCGTTTTGTGTCCTAAATATAATGTTTAAGCTCCACATCCGCTACTGTACTCTCATATCCGAGCCATGAGGCACAAAAAACAGCCTCCTAAGTATAGAGTGTGGGCATCTATTTATTTATTAGCCTTTATCAACACACACACACACACACACACACACACACACACACACACGGTCATGTGACTAGCTGTCAGTCACATTCACTCCTCTGACAATTACCTCAGACTGCCTCATTTTTAATCTCTTGGTGTGTGTATAAATGTACAAACATTATATTAATATTCACCTGATTTGAGTTTCCCAGCAGTCAAAACCTTTTTATTTTTTATTTTTATTTTTTTTTAATGATTAAAAATCTTAAATTTAAACAAACTCCAATGAGGGATGGTGGCACTAGTTAGCTAGCTATCGGCTAGCTAGCATAAATCGTTTGCAGCCTAGCTATCCTTCTGATAATCAGGATTAAAACATTTGAGGAAATTATTTTCAATATATTTGTTAAAAACTGACATACTGAGACACAACACAAACAAACTAACATCCATTTTGAAAATAGCCATTTGAATATTCTGGAATGATGTAAGCTCATATAGTGATGGTATAACTAGTTAGCTAGCTAGCATAAATATCTATTCATTTCTTAAAGTTTGTAATCCTAAATAGCAATTAATAAACTGTCATGAGCAAGTTAGGATGACAAATAGTTAGAGGGAAAAAAATATACATATTAATAACTAACTTAAATACAACAATAAATAAAAATCAGCCATTTGTAAATATGCCTCAGTTAGCATTTGCTAGTTTGCTTAGTAAATCAGCTAATATATATTGTTTTTGTTTACCTGTAAAAAAGACCACAGTATAACCATTTTCCTTATGCATTTACATTAACACAAAAGCTTTAACTCCTTACACATAACATTCATTTTAATATTTTTTGCAGTGTGAAACTCGTCACGTAAATGCAATTGAATCCATTGTAAAAATTCAAGTTTAAACACCATGTCTGATTAAAACTTCATGGATAGTTATCATTTTTTTTTTTTTTTTTTTTCTAATTTAACAAAAAACCTGTCTTCACTATTTGCATCTAACTTACAGCTGGTTTATTTTAGCCACTATTATCCATCGTGTGTACTTTGATTGGCGGTTGTACTTTAGGGTTGTTAGGTTAATACCCCATCCAAGATGTGCTTACTAGAATGTACCAGCTACCATTTCAGACTACGGTCTGCTAATTAGTGGTCGCGACTGATGGTGCGCTTAAATAGGACTCGTTAATTTGTGTTCGCGGCATGGGAGGGTGAACACATCACGCTCGTCATTGACGTGGTTAAACGCAGGAGATCTCTGTTGCACAGGCAGCTGGGAAACATTTGCACTGAATACTCACTCATTTGCCGAACCGCTTAATCATAAAAGGGCTGCATGAAGTCTGGAGCCTATCTCAGCCGACACTGGGCGAAGGCGGGGTACACCCTGGATAGCTTGCCAGATCATCTCAGGGCAAACACACACACACAGGCACACATACAACCATTAATTTTCACACTCACACCTAGAGGCAATTTGGAACGACCAGTTAACCAGCCTAATGTGCATGTCTTTGGATTGTGGGAGGAAACCGGAGTGCCTGGAGGAAACAGTAACAATATATGAGTAAGCTGTTAGTTTGGAATAGTCAACTAGGTTTGAAAATAGCATTAGCGCTTGACATCTGAGAATTTCTTACCAGGTATTGTGTTATAACCACTGGTTGTAACGGTGTAATTGTAAATCGCCATGACATGCACTGAAGATGGGTACACGGTTAAATTTATTCATTCATTCATTTGCCGAACTGCTCAATCATACTAGAGCCGCAGGGAGGCTAAAGCCTGTCTCAGCCCACTCTGGGCAAAGGCGGGGTACACCCTGAAAAGCTCGCCAGTGTATCACAGGGCAACACACAACCATTCACATTCACACTCATACCTAGGGGAACAGCCAATTAGCCTAATGTGCATGTTTTTGGACTGTGAGAGGAAACTGGAGTACCTGGATTAAACCAACGTGCAAACTCTACATGGAAATGCCATTGTGGAGCCTGGGACTCGAACCCAGGACCGTCTTATTGTAAGGCGGACATGCTAGTCACTACCATGTGCTGCCCTAAATCTGCAAATGTTTGAACTATTTTCATAGACATGGTGTATATTAAAGGGATTAGAACAATGCAACACAGCATCTAATCGTCTAATATGGGTATCAGACACTACACACTTTTTTGTGTGTTTATTCAAGTCTTGCACACTTGAATTGAATCGATGGCAGGAATGGAGCTGGATACAGTGTTGGGTCTGGGAATCCTGGGCCCCCCGTAAAATCCCACCTGACCCCATTTCACCAATCTCTGCCTTACTAGCCATATCTCAAGGCCTCTGTTTTACTCGACTCCCTCTTGAATCATTCAGTTTCCCCCTCTTATGGTGCCCCTGGTTGGAGAACCCTATTGTCGGTGTGATATAGAGCTCATTTATTGGGAGTGAGATAAAACACTGGCTCTCAGGCCACATCTTAGAGACCCCAACGCTGCAGTAAAGGATTCTCTACAACCTAAATCAAGTGTGCTAGAATAGTAGTCCTCTAGGAGTGGGGCCAAGAATCGGGGTAAGAACTGGGATGGAGGTAGGATGTGGATGAAAGGCTTAAAGCTAGGGTTGGTAATCTGGAAAGCTAGCAAAAAAAGTGAAAGTAGCATCTCTCCAGGGTCTGGCTAAATCCTCCCTTGCCCTCAAAGCCCCACCCCTCCACACGCACGAGCTCTGCTCTGATTGCTGATTCATGCATGGTCGTGTCATGCACAAGCAGGAAGACACAGGAGCGTTTGGTTGGATGTTTCCCAGAGGACAACGAGGCACTGATTGGTTGGTGTTTTTACAGGATTACAATGGCTGCAGATGACCTTTTCCAGTTCTCTTAAGTTATCAGTTGCTGTCGGGGTATAAAGACCTTTTCAACCAATATAACCCTAAAAAGTTACCAACCCCAGCTTTAAGGGCATGTCCAAAATTGCATTTTACAGAATTCATTCATCAGTGGTTTTCCAGTACTGGTTTTGTCCAATATTTCTCATGGCAGCGTAGGCATAAGGTCCACATTTAATATAAAAAAAAAAGAAGTACTGGAAACTATCTTTCTGTTTTAGGCCACGCCCACTTCAGCTTTAAATATGAACAGAGCTACAGAAAAAATATTTTTCAAACTGCCCAGATACAAACATCAGCATTGCATGATTTCACTGAAATTAATTGGCGACACACGAATGTCTGTTGGTATTTTGTTTTCTGGACGTGTGGAATATTATACTGTGATTAGTTGTGATTAAATATCTATTTCATGCTTTCCTGCCACACATGTGTTGAATTAGTAATAGGGGAAGCCTCTGACTCTCAGTCCTGCTGTAATAGCGTACCATGAGCTGAGTCAGGTGTGTTCCGAGCCTGTGACTTTGCTAGTATGAATGATTAATGACTGCTGATTTGTTGGTGAACACACCTGAATCTGATATCCAAAGGCTCCTTAGTGTATTCATGAGCTTAGAGAGGTTATGTATCAAGCTAGCATAGAAGCTAGCATGTTATATGGGAAGATAGTAGGAGACCGTGTTAGTGTTTTACAGGTGAGTGATAGTGTGGTAAGGGATTAGGGTAGTACAGGTTAGTCATAGTGTTATAGGGTTAGTGTTTTGGGGGTTAGTATTAATGTGATAGGATCTAGTGGAGTACAGTAGAGGTTGAGTAATGAGGTTAGTGATAAGATAGAGGGGTTGGCGTTCATGCACTAGGTGTTAGTGATTTGGCAGTAGGGTTAGTGGTAGTGTAGTAGGGGTTGGTGATTAGTGTAGTAGGGGTTAGTGGTAGTGTAGTAGAAGTTAGTGATTAGCGTAGTAGGGGTTAGTGGTAGTGTAGTAGAGGTTAGTGATTTGGCAGTAGGGTTAGTGGTAGTGTAGTAGAGGTTAGTGATTGGTGTAGTAGGGGTTAGTGGTAGTGTAGTAGAGGTTAGTGATTTGGCAGTAGGGTTAGTGGTAGTGTAGTAGGGGTTAGTGGTAGTGTAGTAGAGGTTAGTGATTGGTGTAGTAGGGGTTAGTGGTAGTGTAGTAGAGGTTAGTGATTT
>JBCNYH010000005.1:30318555-30331289 GCA_039654325.1 Tandanus tandanus | reverse complement strand
CACTACCCCACTACACCTGCCCTTAGACTAAACACTACATCTACTGCATCTGCCCCTAGAAAGTACACTACCCCACTACACCTGGCCTTAGACTAAACACTACATCTACTACATCTGCCCTTAGACTTGACTCAGCAGGGGTTATTCTGGGCGTATTCCTTTCCTCCAACCCATCGCAGACTGATACCCGAGTTCTCTCTCTCGGTTCTCTGGCCGAGGTTCCAGACGACCGATGATGGATACGTATGAGTGGGTCTGCTTCATAAAATATGGCCGTGTTAATGCAGCACTCTCCGCTCCCTGGGGAGTGATGTACCAGATGAGGTTTCTCACTTAGCCGGATAAGTTAAAGGAACCTCCACCCTGAAACACATTAAATATGATGTAATATTTCTGATGTTTTACGGATCATTTGCTGGCTGCTGCGGTTTTAATCATTTAGTAGGTAAAATAAGTTAGGCATAAATGATAACAATCAAGTTTACTGGTAGCTTCAGAAAGCATTTCTAATATTTCCCAGCAACATAAAAAACATCATATTAACAAATAATAAATCCAACATAGAACCAGTGGTTTGGCTTTAGACCGTTACAACAGAGCTGGGAGGAGCTACGGGTTCGATTTAACAACAAGGAAGTGTCATGACCTCAACACGGTGTATTTTCTGATAAGCTAAGCTAGGTAACATTATACGCAAAAATTCAATGTTTTGAATAATGTTACTTGACAACTAGCTGTGTGTAGAACAAAAACGTTTGAGAATGCAATGCAGCTATGTATCGCTATGCACCCAGTTCTGTTTGGCTAGTTATTAGGTATTAGCATAAAATTCAAAAAGTTGGTAACCAAGCTGTTGGAAAAGTGTGTTAAAAACGATCTGTTCTTAGACTTAGCACTACATCTACTACATCTGCCCTAAGACTTATCACTACATCCACTCCGTTCAGTGTAGTTCAGTTTGGCTAGTTAGCGATTGGTGAAATTAGCATTAAATTCAAAGAAATCCAATCTGTTGGAAAAGTATTTGAAAACAATGAGCTCCTGTTTAATCTCCGTCTTTGCGAAGGGTTAAACCAGTGCTGCATGGTGAGAGGTGTTGAGAACTTTTAAATGATGTTAAAAGACAAAAGCAAAACTTGAAATTCCCTTTTCAAAGAGACACACTGGAGGTGGATCGGGTTGTGTTATCGGTTCTTCGCCCAGTTGACGTACCTAAAAGACGTAGAAGGTGCACTAGGTTCTAGAAATTCAACCAAACTTGTTCACTAACTTTTGCCGTGTTTCCGCTGGAATCTTTTAAGAAACCAAACCCTCCTGAACCAGTTCCTGGACAAGTTTCTGTTCTACAGAATGTCCGCACTACAGAAACTATCAGCGATGTGGAAAGTTCAAGAATGGTACGATGGAAATCAAGTGCCTGGTCTTGCTTTTCCTCCATTCCAGGAATATGTCGTCCATAATGTAGCTTTATAAAACAAGAATCGATTGGGGTGGCACAGTGACGTAGTGGTTAGCACGTCCGCCTTACGGTAAGAAGGTCCTGGGTTCGAGTCCCTGCTCGGCAGGGGGTTTCTGTGTGGAGTTTGCACATGCTTCCCAAGCTTGCTTGGGTTTCCTCCGGATATTTCAGTTTCCTCCCACCGTCCAAAGACAAGCACATTAGGCTAACTGGCTGTTCCAAATTGCCCCTAGGTGCGAGTGTGAGTGCGAATGGTTGTGTGTGTTGACCCTGTGATGTACTGGCGAGCAGTTTAGGGTGTACACTGCTTTCGCCCAGAGTTGGCTGAGATAGGATTCAGCCTCCCTGCGACCCTAGTAGGATTTTGCGGTTCAGTGAATTAATGAATAATTGACATTTACTTTAGCAAGCCCCGCCTCCCAAAAGTGGCTACTAATGCACAGAACATATCCAGCATGGGTCCTCTGTTGAAAATGCCACTAAAGTTTACTAGACGCTGATGAACTTACTGTTTTGATGAAAAGGTTCCTGAGAGGGTTTCTGTGGTGGATTCTAACCTTCATGATGAATGTTCCCGTCGTCCCAAGTGGATCGGAGTGTAGCATTAAAATGGGAATATCCTAGTTTCCCAGCACTACATGGTTCCCAGTGTGCCATCGAGTTCAGCTCACAATTCCAGGCAACAACCAGAAGCTAAACCGTAACTGAATAAGCCCCACCCACTGCAAATAAAGATCCGTCATTTTCTTGTAGCAAATTGAATAACATTGTTTACCGACAAACGGTGCTTGCGAGATCACTCCCCTGTTCCGACTGAACGTGTGTGCTAAAATGAGGTGCTGCTCTAGAGCCTGTGGGTGAAACGTAATGATGTGTGATGTGCGCTCCAAGGGTCCAAGGGGTCTCCTTAAGCTCTGAACTCAGGGGGTCTGTCATTTTCTTGTAGCAAATCAAATAACCACAGAAAATGACCCGGTGGAGTAACAGCAAGCTAGCAGGAAGTGTCCCGAATCTGGTCCAGTCCTGTCGTTCTGTTCGTAGAACTCTTAACACAACCTGAGACACCTGCTGACTCCTCAGCCTCAACTTTACGCACCTCAGCTTTAAAGTTTAAAGTAGCAGTTTGTAGTTTTCTACTCGAGTCGCTTCCCACCTGTGAAGTGAACTACATTTGCAGGGAAAGAATTGACGAGCCTTTCTTTTCCATCAACCGGCCCAATCAGGTTTTTGTTCTGTTTTGTTTTTGTTTTGGCTGGTTTGGGGGCGGAGCCTATTTCTGGGCCTGAAAAAAGAAGCATAAATGAATAAACTATTGAGATTAGTTGCATGGCAACATAGCAAAATGCAGTTCTTCTGAAGTATATTTGAAATTATGTATTTTTTTTTCTGAAGGACTAGAAAAAAATTACAAACTGCCCCCTTAATCACCACCATGTGCCATTTGAAATCTTTTCGGTCAGTCATACATCTTTTTTTTTTTTTTGTTCGTAACGTCATTTTTTCGACTTTTGTTTGTTCCTCACATCTACCTTCTGGCACACACTACACACCATGAAAAAAACAATCATGCTTGCTCGCTGAAAATCCTCGGGTCCATTGGGTCATGGCGTTCACTCCGTGATTGGACTCCTGTAGCGGAGACGCATTTCTGTGTCAAACCCCCGAGTGGAGTGTGAGAAGCCGTTTGGTCTGGTCAGTCCCGGAAACAGCCCGGGCTTGTTATCTGTTAAATGTGTGTGTTTAGATTTCTGTGCACTCACTCACATTCTCACTCACTCACACTCACTCAATCGCTTTCGACTTGAATCAGCTGCATCCTACGGCTCTGCCACCAGGGGGCACTACTGTCTTAAATGTGAACACTTCAATTTGTGGATATTTGCACAGGTACTTAATTTATTTTCTAGGATAATTATCTTGGGAAGAAGAAGAAGAAAAAAAAAGAAGAAAATATGTGATTTATATCAGTCAGATCCTGACTGCATATAAATATGAAGCTTATGATAACGATGATATTAATATGACTATAGTATTTATCTTAGACCTCCAGGTTAATTTCTAGATAATGCAGACATCCTCTGCTAGCTCTCCAGAACCTTCTGTGTGTGGTGAAGATAAAAAGTAACCTGCAGTCCTGCATGACACTGGAAGAGAGAGTCAGGGAAGGAAAATCGGGAGATTGGAAAGACGCAGAGAGAATGAGAGGGTGAGTGTGTGTCTGCGTAACAGGGTTTGCAGGGGTGTGTGTGTGTGTGTGTGTGTGAGTGAGTGAGAGAAAGAGAGAGAGTGTGTGTGCGTGCATGCGTCTGTGCGTGCATGTGTGCGAGCATGAATAACCAGACAGAGAGGTGTGTGTGTGTGTGTGTGTGTGTGTGTGTGTGTGTGCTGAAACGGCATGGCATTTCTCATAAAGCATTATTCTAATATGCAATATGATGGGAGAACTGATAAGAAGCAGTCGGATAAAAAGAAGAGATTCAGGAAGTTTGCAATGAGATTGTGGATTGTTTTTTTTTCTTTCTTTCTGTCTTTTTTCAATTTTTATTTTGTTCCCCAGAAATCTGTGTGCCTCTGGCCAGAAGGAGAGAAATGGAAACAAGCAAACAAACAAAAAAAATCTGGAGAGAAATAAAACTTCACTAATGTTGACATCCTTGTGCACCTGAGTTCGCATTTATTCAACTGGAGAGCAAGCGGTACAAGCATATATCAGCTGACTCTTTAAGAAGCCTGAACAGCTCGCTAGTCCTGAGGTTAGCGCATCCACCTCACAGTAAAAAGGGCTCTGCTTGGGCGTTTCAGCCTGGTCTTCCTGTGCTTGCATAGGTTTCCTTCAGGTACTCCAGTTTCCTCCCACAGTCCAAAGACATGCCGACTTGGCTAATTGGTTATTCCAGATTGCCCCTAGGTTTGATTGTGAATGTTTGTGTGTTGTGCAATGGACTGGAGAGCTGTTCAAGGTGTACTCCGCCTTCGCACAGAGTCAGTTGTCACTGGTGGGCAGCTGTAGTTGCCTAGGTAACCCTCTTGCATGTTTCCGACTTCCAAATGTTCACCGGTGAAACAGTAAGTGAACAGCTAGTTCCCTACTTCAAGTGTAGATCCATGAGCAGTATCTAGCTAGTTCACTAATAAATAGTTTGTATTATCATTAGCTTATAATATCATAATAAATCATTTAGTTTTTATTATTATTTTTTGTGCGCAGCAAGTATGGAACAGCGGCTCTTGTGCATCATGAACCAGGAAGAGTTAAACGTATATAAATATACACTTACAGGAAATTACAGTAGTTTCAGAAACATGGACCCATGCATGGCATGTCCGGTTATTCTTGTAAAAATTTGTGTGCGGTCGTCAATCACACGGCAATAATGGCGGAATCGTTAAACTTGTGTTTGTTGTTTAGCTACGGAAAATGTTTTGGAGAACCCAGTGTTTGGCGTCATCTGTCAATCAATGGGATGTTTAAGCCCTGATTGGTTGTGACTTGACTCGGGTTAAAAGTTCAGCTGCGTACCCGCCCCCTTCACATCACTCGGGAAAATTTTGCCTCATCGCTCATTTCGATGACTTTGGATGGTCGCTTGTCACTCATCCCTTCCTGTGACGTTGCAGCTTAAGACTTCCTGCTGTGTTCATAAAATGAACAGTGTCTCCATGACTGAGATGAAAAACTCACGGATAAGGACAAGTCAGACAAGGTATGTTTTATGGGGTACACTTTTATTGATTCACAATTTGATTGATTTTTTACAACCAAAGTTCAAATTGAGGCGAAACTGAGGCACCGGACGTTTTGCCCCAGTGCCAGGAATCTGATCCCAAGATAACATTAGCAGTAGAGTGGACGCAAAACCAGATGTCAGAAAAAAGAGCAAAGGGGTAAAGAAGAGCAAAAGGATAAACAGACAGAGTCAAGCAGTCTCTTATAGCGCAGTAGAACACTCCATGTGCTGCCCGAATGATGTACTGGTGTAAAAAAGAAAGGAAAATAAAAGGAAAGAGGAGTTGCCTCTTTACTTCTGGGCGGGGATCATGCTGTCAATGGCCTCGCCTTTCTCCAGCTTCTTCTCCATCTCAATCATGAGCTTGACACCATCCACGACACACTGCACCTGGTCTACCTCAGAAGAACCAATACGATCAGCGTTGGAGATGTCAAACACTCCACCCACGGAGGCGGTGTCCACACCACCTGAGGAAGAAAGGCAGTAATTACCATTGATAGCATTGTCAACAATTACCTAGAAGTGTCCTTGGCTAAAGTAATTGGTAAGACATAAGAAACAATTTTTAAAAACATTTTTCTTAATTCTTTAATATTGTAACATGACTGTAAGTTATTATTATTTTTTTTTTAATGTGGGTGCACATGCCTGTGCCACGCTTCTGCAGGCGCAGTCTGGTCAGGGTCTCCTCGAATTTGGGGTGCTGGCTGAGTTTGGGCAGTTTGACATGGACACCACCACGCAGGCCAGTGCCCAGGTTGGAGGGACAAGTGAGGACATAGCCCAGATGCTCATTCCACATGAAGCCATGGTTGTGCTTCTTGAACACTTCCTCAATCTGGCATTGGAAATAAAACACAGCAAGAATTATTTAAAGGTGCATGAACAATATGGTTCATTTTAAAGTTTTAACGAGCAATCATTCATTCATTCATATTATATATATATTTTTATCATACTAGGGTCACAGGAAAGCTGGAGCCTATCTCAGTTGGCTCTGGGCAAAAGCTTGCTGGTCTATCAGAGGGCCAACACACAACCATTCACACACAGACCTAGGAGCAATCAAGAAGATCCAGTTTGTCTAATGTGTATGTCTTTGGACTAAGGGAGGAAACCAGTGTACCCAGAGGAAACCCATGCAAGCACGGGGAGAACATGCAAACTCTACACAGAAATGCCCTTGCCGAGCCCAGGACTTAAACGCAGGACCTTGTTGCTGTGAGGCGGATGTGCTAACCACTATGCCACTCTGCCACCCAACCAGCAAGCAAGTTTGGAGTATGCTGTATGATGTGTGAAAAAATGGCTAGTATGTGTCAGTGCTTTGAGGTTCTACGTACTTTGTTCAGGCCAACACAGAAACGCCTGAAGACCTCTTTCATGTTGCCACCCTTTTGCATGGAGATGACACGGAGATGGTCCTCCTCATTCACCCAGACCAGGAAGGTCTTCTCATCATTGTGCCTGAAGGAGTAACAAAATGATTAATTACTAGGAAGACTGGCCTAACACCTCTAATCATTAATATCCTAATGTACCGTATACCACTACTCTTTGTCATGAACCCTGTACTGCACTCCATAATCATGTACAAAATCTCCAACTTACACATGCCTACACATTTCTGCAAACTTACCAGATGCCTCTGGCATCAGGCCAGTCACGAGCCATACCAGCAGCCAGCAGCAGGGGGGAGACGGGCTTGTCAAACAGGAAGTGGTCAGCAATCAACTGCTCCTGTTCAGCATCAGTCATGGCCTTCAGAGGGTAGTACTTGCCCTTGAACTCACCTTCCAGGCTGTTCAGAGCTGCGTTAAAAATATCACTATTTTTAAAAAACATTTTTACATATCGGCATACAGTTGCAAGTAGTTAGTCAATGTACTCTATCAATGAATGTCATGACATTTGCTTTGAGTTTCATTTTCAGAATGGAGTTATGCCCATTAACCATGACTTTTAGTGGCCACTATTCCCTGTTAACCTACTCTAAATTCCATCTCTTCTATTTCTATCCATACTCTGTTATAGAAGAGTGGGAGGTGAAGGTTAAATGGACTGGTCTCTATCTTGCAAAATCTCTATATCTTCTCAAAGTTCTCGATAATTTCTACAATTTCACAATCACTCTTTGTCATTTAGTTGAGAGTGTAGTCTGCACTCAAAAGGGAATCATTTAGAGTCCTATGATGAAGCCTGTTTGTGTTCATGCTTGCACTGGAGACTCACCATCAATGGACATCTTCTCCACAGCTCTACGCTCAGCACGGCTGTTGTGGGGGGGCAGAGCGTATCCCTTGATGCTACGTCCGGTACGGACTCTGCTGCTCAGAACATAGTTGGGGTCCAGGTCATCACCACCCTGTGTAGAGTCAAAAGTTGGTCTTTATTTAGACTTCGATATGTGTAGACCAGTCTAGTATGTTCTAGATCATGGTTAATTTACATCTGTACTGCAGATCCCCAACCACTGATTCTGAAGTCTGATGACTTGTTTTGAAACACTGGGATGAGATTTACCGTTGCACCAATACTTGGCTAGTACATGGCAACCATTCTTCACCTAGCTATGTAAGTTCTGGATTCATGAAATTGTAATTCACTCACTCATTTGCCCACCTGCTTAATCTTACTAGGGTTGCGGAGAGGCTGGAGCCTATCTCAGCCGACTCTGGGCGAAGGTGTGGTACCCTGAACAGCTTGACAGAACATCGCAGGGCCAACACACAAACAACCATTTATGCACACACTCACATCTATGGGCAATTTGGAACTGCCAGTTAGCCTAATGTGCATGTCTTTGGACTGTGGGCGGAAACCAGAGTGTGCGGAGGAAACCCACGCAACCATAGGGAGAACATGCATGAAATGCCCGAGCCCGGGACTCAAAACCAGGACCTTCTCTCTGTGAGGTGGACGTGCTAACCACTACACCATTGTGCTGCGAACATAAACTTGTAATTCTAGAACCTTAAGTATTCATTGGTTTGTCCCTATAGGGCTCACCTTCAGGTTCTCAAAGTTCAGGTCAGTCTTGTGCTTGTCGGTGGGCTTGTATCCACCATGGCGGTCACAGATGACTGGGTCAAAGAGGTCCTTGAACACCTCATAGGATTCCTCATCACCAGCAACACAGCCGACAGTCATGATGAAGGGGTGACCTAGAAGTGGTACATCAGTCAGAACACAGATATGATAAGGGCAGGGCCTATCACTCTGGAATTAGGAAGTTTATAGAATTTAAGTGATACTCTGTCATTTGTCTGGAGAGACATGAGCTTGTTGAACACTAATGTCAGCAAGCTATTCAGAGGTCTCAAATGCACTGAAAACCAGTAGGTGTTACAAGCCTTACTTACCAGGGTTGTCCACACCAGTCTGGATGATGTCATCCAAAGTGAAACCAGTTGGGGTCTGCTTGTCCCTCAGCTTAGAATACATTTCCAGGGTTAGCACCTTGGCCATATGGTTGTTGTGCTGACTAAGGTCAGGATACTCCTCTTCAGTTTTGAAGTTCAGCTTGAAGTTGTTACGGGTGTTTCCGAAAGGCATGATTGCGTTTCTGACACTGCAGACATGGGTATGACAAGAGTTAGTCTAGTCATGATCCCCCCACCTAGTAATTTAAGATTCATCTTATACAATGTGGCTTGTTTATTTTAATACTAAAACAGTGACATTTTGGCAACTTAGTACTAAGTCTGAACCAACTGGACTCTGTTAGCAACCGTAAGAGGACATGGATGGTGTTACACCAGTCAAGTAGTTCATACGTTTATACCAACAGTTGCAAACTTCTTGAGGTCTGAAGTCCTTTGGAATTCCAATCAACCCCAGTAACCTGCAGGAGTTTTCACCCCTTGGCTGTCATATGATATGTCTGAAATCCGATGTGGCTGGGAAGGGAGGTCACTTTAGGATCTATATTTAGAAGCGTTTATTTTGGTAGTGTACCACCTTTCCTTTAGCCTCACATTACCTTCATCTCATATCACTCGCATATGTTTATGCTCTCTGTTGCTACTCACTTGTCAGTGCGCACATATTCATCATGTACTTTTTAAAAGGTGTGCCAGGGAATAGCAGTGCTACATATATTTGCATGCATGCAGATTTTGAAAGCAGTAGGAAAGATAAAACTTAAGACCAGACGGATGTAACGCCTGATCTGTCCTGCTGGGATTTAAATGAGAGAGTACCTTCCAATTCCCTTGGGAACCAAAGAGCCCTCCTACCACTGATCACGGAATCTAAGCAAGTTTGGGTCAGCTTAGACCTTGGAAATACTTGGGAATACCGGGTGCTGGGCAAGGGATGCCCAGGGAAGGCAAAGGGCAGACCACATTTGTGTAATATGCCTAGTCAACTATGAGCACTGGTGCTCAGTGGCAGCTAGAACAGGCATGGCACATAAAGAAGAAGAAGAAGTGTTCATTATCATCTGCTAAGCAATCTTTACCTCAATCCATGACTTCTAATTATAGGCTAGCATTTCCTCTTAAGCTGTTCTTGGGCCTCTAGGCCAATGGTCACTATCCCTGCTCCTGGGGATCTATTTTATTGCAGAATTGGAATGGATTTATGACCTAAAGATTAGTCTCCAGAAGTAGGACTCTTGACCACTGCTCCTGAGCATTGCATCGAGCCATCTTATGAAGCACAGTGACACAGGTTAAAGAACCCTCTCTGATATGTCCAGCACATGATCACAGACTAAAAATAGCTTCTAGAGATCTATCCCAATTGGAGGCAAGTCTCTTGGGTCTATATTTAAAATCCTGACCCAAGATCATTTATGGGCAAGTGAACGCTACTGTGAGGACAGCAGAAATCTGATCACATGTCAGCACTCTTTAGGAATACACATGCATCTGTCAGGTCAGCTATGCTATGACTGGACAACTGTTCAGCAGAACCTTCAGCAAATGCACCAGTTGTGCCAATATATACAAAATCTTAGTACCTTTGGAAAGGATGTCGAAATCATGTTATCGAACATGTTTTCAGTGCAGTTTTGAAAATTTTAATTAAAAAAGGTATATGCAATCAATAAGAAAACAGCCATATTTGCTATATGCATTCATGCAGTAAACATAATATGTGCTCATATCTTATGCTAACATTTAGGAAAATTCTATGCAAAAGTTACACTTTAAGTCGTTTAAGCCTGTGCCTCCAAGAATTCATTGTGCTACCTTGGGGTCCCACAAGGACCCAGCCTAAGTTCCTTATTTTTCCCCACAAGTCAGCAACATCGTTAGCAATTTCTGCTTATCAGAATGCAGGTATTATGTGATTTATTTTTTTTCTTCAATTTCTTTACCTGCTCACGAGACAACAAAACAGTCCTTGGGATCAGTTCCTGTTCACCAAAGCCGAAATAGGGGTCACCCAGCGGAGAACAGTTCAGTTCAGCTTTATATACCGCTAACCCCAAAGGTCCATTTTAAAGCATGATGGATTGTGATTGGACAGGGCTTGTCTCTGATGCCCAGTTTAGCTTACGAAACGTGTCCTGCATTTACATTTCCGTCATCTGAGATGGGACGGCAGCTGTGGCCTGGCCCTTTCTTACTGAACCCCACCTTCTCTGCCATATATAGGTTTCCAAATAAGCCTGGAGGTCCGAAGGCATTGTGGTGCAGATGGGAATGGGGGGGCTTAGAAAGGCTAAAAAGGCTGAGTGAGGGTTTTGCCATGCCTACATGCCAAGCAGAGACCTTGATAAAGAATTTCCCGCAACACTGGGCTTATTACATGATCATGGTAGACCAGGTTGAACAGATTTCACCTGTAAGAATGAATGTGAATGGTTTTGTCATCAGAATTTTAGTATGTTAGAACTAAGTAAAATTCTTGCATAGTCCAGTGTTGAACATTTTTAAACAAAAATGACCATGTTAAACATAGAGGATTATTGAGGGAAAACAACACTATTTCTGAATAAGTAGATAAAATGTAGGATTGAAGATTTGCTACCCAGTGTGTATGAGTGTCTACTTTGAGGAGGAGGAGGAAGATGTGTTACACTTGATTTATACTGCACAGGCATAGGGTCATAAATCTCTAAGGTCATCCATCCATGGACCCTAAAGCTGAATGCCGATGAAGCAGAATCTGGTGAAATTTGAGAGCAATTTTTCAAACTCCTGGTTGTCAAAAATCTAACGTCGGGTCCTAAGGGCTATTTACATACACATCGTGGACATGAATATCATTATTTCTTTGAAGTAGCCTTTTTCTGTCACAGAATGATGCACAATATACATCTTTAATAATAATCGAAAATAGAAATAATAATAACTTGGTGCACAACTTGTAATTAACTTTCACATGTAAAGTAGGGCGGCACGGTGGTGTAGTGGTCAGCATGTCCACCTCACAGCAAGAAGATCCTGGGTTCAAGCCCCGGGCTGGGTCTCTGTGTGGAGTTTGCACGTTCTCTCTGTGCCTATGTGGGTTTCCTCCGGGTACCCCAGTTTCCTTCCACAGTCCAAAGAAATGCACAATGGGCTAATTGGCTGTTCTAAATTACCCCTAGGTGTGAGTGTATGTGTGGATAGTTGTGTATGTGTTGGCCCTGCAATGGACTGATGACTCTCCCACCCCCACGCCTGAGATAGGCTCCAACCTTTCTGCGATTCGAGTAGGATTAAGCGGTTCGGCGAATGAATTAATGAATGACATTTTTAGCTATTCTGTTCCTCGGGCAAAATGATTGCATATCACATGTCTTTAATTGGGGGAAAGAAAGAAAATTAGGGGTGTTTGGGAGAATATTTTTTGTTTTCTGAAATCAACACAAGGTCAAAAGTATACATTAGCAAGTTTCACCTTAACCAGATGCTTTTGGCAATTATATTGTTTTATAGACTGTGTACGTTTGCAGCATTCGATAGTACCTTAAAATATGAACTGTATTTCTTTACATTTGGTATTAAATCCAAACAGAAGGCCAAGTTCGACTGAAATAGTGCTCAGTAGTGAAAGACCTGAGAAGAGTGTTGGCTTTGCTTGCTGCAGAGATGGCGACTTCCCTGGCGATGGCGAAGTGCCAGCGAGAAAGAGGAAGAGGGACGAGAGAGATGGAAAAGAGGGTAGGGATGCATTTGCGTCAATCTGCAAGGCGAAGAGATGGTCAGCTGACACTGGGGCAGCTGCCATGGCAGCCTCCAATAAGTGCCAGATCAACACAGCTGTTATTATATATCTCTCTCTCTCACTCTCTCTCTGTCTCTCTCTGTCTCTCTCTCTCTCTCTCTCTCTCTCTCTCTCACACACACACACACACACTAAGCACTGAAGGAATTCATTTCATCCGATGATGAAAAGCGGAGAGAGGTTCAGGCTCCAGAGCTTGCTAGTCCAGGTCACACATGTGTGTGTCTTTGTGGGAGTGTGTTTGTGTGAATGTGGGAGTGTGGTTGTGTGAATGTGGGAGTGTGTTTGTGTGAATGTGGGAGTGTGTTTGTGTGAATGTGGGAGTGTGTTTGTGTGAATGTGGGAGTGTGTTTGTGTGTATGTGGGAGTGTGTTTGTGTG
>JBCNYH010000005.1:30292674-30302969 GCA_039654325.1 Tandanus tandanus | reverse complement strand
AACGTGTGAAGTGTCTGCTGGAGGAAACGCCGCGTCGGTGAAGATCAACAAGTCTCAATGCAGCGAATCCACCTGATCCCAAACGTTTCCACTTTTTTGTGTTTAGCTGCAAATCTTCCTAAGAGCTGTAGTAGAAAGCGAATGTAGAAAAGAAGTCCTTATTGTTGAAACTGTATGTTTTGCTTTAGTGTTTGAGAAACGTGTTGATGTTTAATAAAGTGCAGAAGAGCAAAAAGAATTTATTTTGTGTCTGTGATTATTTAAACTGATATTAATAATCCTACAGCTCATCACTGATCACTGTGCGAATTAATGAGATCAAGAAAAGTATGTAAATAAAAAGGAACAACATCCTGTATACCAGGATTAGAAAAGATGATGATGATGATGATGATGATGATTAAATCCTATTTTATAATCGATTAAATGGACATGAATGATGGGAACCGTCTCATCAGCGTCCCGTCTGGTGTAATTCTTTCCACTGTTGTTGAACCGAAAATCACTGATATGAACGTTTTTTTCCCCCAAGAGACGTCTCCGAGTCCTAATCAGTGCGTGGACGTTCTCTCTCCCTCAGGATACACCTGCTGGCCCCCGATCTGTATTTTCAGCACCATGTAAATGACGTGGTTTCTCTCTTTCACTTCTCTCGGAGTGGAAAACCCTTCATGCATAAAAAATAAAAATCCATCCAAGTCAATGGGGTGAAACATTTTACACTTAGTCTCATGTCACATTGGTCAGATCAACATATATATATATATATGTACTGTATATATAAAAGTTGGGTTTTGTTGTTAGTCGGATCACACCACTCAACCATGCTAACGCAGGAGAAAAAAATCAGAATCTAGTATATAAAAACACATTGCTATGACACATGAAAGCATTAGGGGCAGTAAGAAAAACATACGGAGGACGAATATAAAATAATAAAAATGAAACAAACAAACAAAAAAAGAGAACAGTTCCTTACGGAACGACAATTCTTAATGATTAATGGCACGCAACCTCGAAACGTCGTAAGTCGGGTATGCTGTAAGTCGAGGACCCTCTGTATATACACAGAAGGGGGATCAAAAGTTGGATTAAACGTTCGGCTAAGAAGCCGGAAGTGAAAGTCCTGTCTGAACAGGAGTGGTAACCTCAGCGTTTTGCCTCCGTGTCAGTTTGCTCGCTCTTTATTCGCCGTCAGTGCTGTAGTCGAAGTTTGCCTCCTTTGAGAAGAAAACTAAGACGACCCACAGCGCATGTGAAGCGCCTACGGTGGCAGAGCGGCTAGCATGTCCACCTCACAGCAAAAAAGCTCCTGGGTTCGAGTCCCAGGTCATGCTTATGTATGTTTCCTCTGGGTAGTCTGGGTTTCCTTCTACAGCCCAAAGACGTGCACATTGGGCTAACTGGCTATTGACCCTAGGTGTGAGAGTGAGTGTGAATGGTTGTATGTGCTGGCTCTGTGATGAATTGGCTAGCGGTGCAATGACTGCCCTGCTTTCGCCCAGAGTCGGCCGAGATGGGCTCTAGCCTCCCTGTGACCGTAGTAGGATTAAGCATTTTAGCGAATGAATGAATGAATGAATGAATGAAAGTCGTTCGGCACGGTGGCGCAGTGGTTAGCACGTCCGCCTCGCAGCAAGAAGGTCCAGGGTTCGATTCCCGGGCTCGGTGAGGGTGTTTCTGCGTGGAGTTTGCATGTTCTCCCTGTGCTTACGTGGATTTCCTCCGGGTACTCCAGTTTCCTTCCACAGTCCAAAAACATGCACAGTAGGCTAATTGGCTGTTCCAAATCACCCTGCGTGTGAGAGTGAGTGTGAATGGTTGTGTGAGTGTTGTCCCTGCGATGGCCTGGTGAGCTGTCCAGGGTGTACCCCACCCTCGCCCAGAGTTGGCTGAGATGGGCGCCAGCCTCCCCGCGACCCTAATTAGGACTAAGCTGCTTAAGAAATGAATGAATGCAAGTCTTGAATCTGGTTTTTATTCTTGACTGACTTGGTTGCTTGTGGCTCTGATCAGTTAATCACTGCTGCCACCTTGTGGCTGTTCATTTTATTTATCTTCCAGTTGATGACGTAATGCAACATTTTTCTTTGTTTCTGCACGTGAGTATTAAGAAGGCCTTTACCAGAGCACAAAACTGACAAACCACTAAATTACAGCAGGGACCTTAACCAGTCTGTACACTGATCGGTGGTTGAATTCATATACAAATTGAGCGCACAAAGGTTTCCTCCAAAGATGATCTCTTGGAACCGTTATAAACAACATGGAACACGTTCACCAAGTGCGACAGAAACAAATCTGTAAAAAAAAATACAGTAGGAACGCTTTGTGTTATAAATGCCAAAGGAAGGAAATATTATCACTGACTTTACTGTTTAATTTTCTTTCTTCAGTTAAAAAACACAAATAAAGTGTAAATTGTAATAAATGTTTTTTATTTTATTTATTTTATTCATGACAGGTGATCTAATTAATGTGCTAAGCACTGAAGATTAATTAAAAAGAAAAAAAAAAAGAACCCTCTTAACATTTATTTCATTTAATTTTTTTTCCACATGTATTTATTACTTCTCCTAGAAAATAATATTTTCACCGGTGTTGGTTTGTTAGATAAGTAAGGCAGTTTGTTTGTTTGTGTGCAAGATAACTCAAAATTTTCTGAGTGGATTTGGATGAATTTTGTTTCTGGAGTGCTGTATGGTACAAGTAACAAGCCATTACATTCTGGAGGTGATCCGTGCATAGGATCATGGTGAAAAAAGTTCCTGAAATCCTGAAAAATGCCCATTAAATTATATGTGCTGAAATGTTCATCAAACGCCCACAAGGGGGAGACATTTATCAATAACCAAGTTATCATAATCCATAATCCAGGTTCCCTGCACTCTGAGTGCATCTCCAGGTAGCTCTGCCAGGTTGTGTTTTAGCTTCAGTTTGTGTGTTTGTTGGCAGGATTACACAAAAAATGTTGTGTGTGTATTTTCATGAAATTTCAACAAGAGGTGAAGCTTTGGACAACAAAGAGTCCATTCGATTTTTAGAGTCTATTCGAGGTCAAACTTTTTTCGAGGATTGCTAAACATTGTAAGATGGGAACATTTTGGCCATTTTGTTTTATTGCTAGGCGGAGGTTTGCGCTCTCTAAGTGCTTCCATTCATTGATATTTAAAGAAAACACCTCTGTGTATCTCCAGTTTATCAGCCTGTAGTGCAAGACATGAGCAATAATCATATCATCTGATATAGATCAGTCTGTAGCACTTTGATCTTTTTTTCTTAAACACACTTTCGTGTCCCGACAGGGTAGTTTGCATTGCCTAAGGTCTTATGGGTGTGTTTCATTAGTTACTTGGTTGTGTTGCAAGGACAAACTGTCTTACAAATATACATTAAAACAACAACAACACAGCGTCGCCTTAAACAGAGAGTTGTAGATAGTGTGGATTTCAAACCCTCCACATCTATACAGTAATAAAGATAACGCCTGGTTAATGTTCAGTCGCTACACACCACAGCTGCAGTTGTTTAGACAAATATTTCCTGTTCACTCCCGGGACACTGATGAATGTTTAGGAAGTCTGTTCGAGGATTCATTTTATGTGTTTGTGTTTTTTTTTAATCAGGTTCTAATGTGTCGTGTCATTCGAAACCCAGCTTTAATGTAATCCTGAAGAAAATGGCTGAACTTTGACCCTCTGGTTATCTCTGGGGCTTTAAATCGGGGAGGGTCCAAATTCTCGACTGAGCAAAACCATGTACAAACGCCACACCCGCCCTGTTATCTAAACAAAAGACGTTGTCTCAGAGCACACCGGAGAGAGAAAAATCACTCATCCTGACGACCAGGATTACAGTATTCTATTACATATTTACACTCAGATTGATTGAGAAAAGTTCAGCTATGTGGAAAGTCGAGTTTAGTCGAAGAGCAGATGGGGGCTGACGTGACAGTCAGGCAAAACCACGTGAGAAAATGAACACGTGTGAGACAGAATCATCCACCGGAACCGGGGTTCGATTCGGTTTCCCCCGGAGTGTGATTCGACCTACCCATGTTTCATACGGTTGCCTTTATGAAACAATACAATAAATTCATTCCTGGTGATTCAGAGAATTGGATTCTGGGAAGGGTGAGCTGGCCTCTTGAAGTCCTCAGTATGACCTACTGTCTAATAATACTGAGATATTACATTGTAGTTTGAAAAGGGTTCGTATTTCGGAAGTGGGATGATGAAGAGGATGAGGAGTGATGAATAAGAAAAGTAATGAAGAGGAAATGATGTCACCGTAAGGGGTTGGAGTCTGTGAAGATGATGAAGAGGAGTGATGATGATGATGATGATGATGATGATGAAGAGATGATGATGATGAAGAGAAGTGATGATGATGATGAAAAGGAGTGATGATGATGATGAAAAGGAGTGATGATGATGATGAAGAGATGATGATGAGGAGGAGGAGGAGGAGGAATGATGAAGAGATGATGATGATGATGATGATGATGAAGAGAAGTGATGATGATGATGAAAAGGAGTGATGATGATGATGAAGTGATGATGATGATGAAAAGGAGTGATGATGATGATGAAGAGATGATGATGAGGAGGAGGAGGAGGAGGAGGAATGATGAAGAGATGATGATGATGATGATGAGGAATGATGAAGAGATGATGATGATGAAGAGAAGCGATGATGATGATGAAAAGGAGTGATGATGATGATGAAGAGATGATGATGATGATGAGGAGGAGTGATGATGATGATAATGATAATGATAATGATAATGATGATGATGATGATGATGATGATGATAATGATGAAGATGATGATGATGAAGAGAAGCGATGATGATGATGAAAAGGAGTGATGATGATGATGGAGATGATGATGATGATGAGGAGGAGTGATGATGATGATAATGATAATGATAATGATAATGATAATGATGATGATGATGATGATGATGATGATGATGATGATGAAAATGATGATGATGATGATGATGATGATGATGATGATGATGATGAAGATGATGATGATGATAATGATGATGATGATAATGATGATGATGATGATGATGATGATGAAAATGATGATGATGATGATGAGGAATGATGATGATGATGAAAATGATGATGATGATGATGATGAAAATGATGATGATGATGATGATGAAGAGGAGTGATGATGAAGAGGAGTGATGATGATGATGATAATGATGAAGAGATGATGATGATGATGATGAAGAGGAGTGATGATGATGATGAAGAGATGATGATGAAGAGGAGTGATGATGATGGTGATGATGATAAAGAGGAGTGATGATGATGATGAAGAGGAGTGATGATGATGATGATGATGATGATGAAGAGATGATGATGAAGAGGCGTGATGATGATGATGATGATGATGAAGAGGAGGGATGATGATGATGATGAAGAGGAGTGATGATGATGATGATGATGATGATGATGAAGAGATGATGATGAAGAGGAGTGATGATGATGATGATGATGAGGAGTGATGGTGATGATGATGAAGAGGAGTGATGATGATGATGATGAAGAGGAGTGATGATGATGGTGATGATGATGAAGAGGAGTGATGATGATGACGAAGAGGAGTGATGATGATGATGGTGATGATGATGAAGAGGAGTGATGAAGAGGAGTGATGATGATGATGGTGATGATGATGAAGAGGAGTGATGGTGATGATGATGAAGAGGAGTGATGATGGTGATGGTGATGATGAAGAGGAGTGATGGTGATGAAGAGGAGTGATGATGATGATGATGAAGAGGAGTGATGATGGTGATGGTGATGAAGAGGAGTGATGGTGATGATGATGAAGAGGAGTGATGATGATGAAGAGGAGTGATGATGATGATGAAGAGGAGTGATGATGATGATGATGATGATGATGAAGAGGAGTGATGATGATGATGATGGTGATGATGATGATGATGATGATCGGAGGAAGAACAGTAGGGGTTGTTCTGAGTGAAGGATTAAAGGCAGCGGTAGATAACACGGTTTAAGTTGGTGTGTGTTTGGTTTTTGTACCTCATGACCCTGAGCTGCCTGCGGTCGGTGCCGAACGCGGATTGGGACACAGCCCTGATGGTGGGCGTGTCAGGCAGCGGCTTATAAATACAGCCGACTTCTTCCGGTTTTCAGTCCGAGAGGGAAGACCGTGCTGGGGAGGAAGAAGGAAGAAGGAAGAGAAAACGAAAACGAAAACATCTGTAATGGAGTGGAAGCAGCGGTGCGACGCGGAGTGGCAGCTGGCGGTGAACGGGGCTCCTCTGCCGGATCACGTGGACTGGAAGCGCGTGCACGAGAAGAAACCCCTGGAGCGGAACTTACTGAAGAACCCGTCACCTTATGGTACTGGAGTAGTGACGTCATCGAGCAGCGTACCGCTGAAATCCGGATTGCTGTGTTTACACTGTGTCACTAATCCGGATAAGAAATGAATGATTTGGGGGGGAGGGGGGTGTTTCGAGATCATTCCTGTGAATCTTTTTCCTTCCTGTTGTCATGACACCCTGTTTATTTACTATAAGTTCTGATTTCAATCAACTCTGTTTAAGCCTCCTATCAGTTCCTTTACTGTGACTAACCGAGCTCACGCCGCTCTACCTGGGCGTTTCTGTGGGAACTGAGTTGTGCAACAGGGACTTCTGAGATAAAGCAAACAGTGCTCACTTTCCCATAATCCTTTCCTGTTTTTGGCCAACAGGTTTGACTCATGACACGCCGCCGCCCGAGCGTGAGGTCACGGGGATTCCTCCAGACCCTGATCAGCCGCCGCAGCGCGAACCCACAGGTCTTTAACGATAAGGATTTTTTATTTTTTTGCAATACTCGAAGTCTGGTGTGTTCTGCTAGCTAGCCCAGCCCCAGCATGTACATTAATAAATACAGATCTTATTAATATGGTCTCATGTATTACGACTGTGTTAAGTTCATGCTTCTGAAATTTCCATAAAACTCCCCAGATTTATTGAATAAAACAAACAGGCGTATGAACGGGGTGCCACGGTGCCATAGTGGTTAGCACGTCCGCCTCACAGCCAGAAGGGCCTGGATTCAAGTCCCGAGGGTATATTTGTGTAGAGTTCGCATGTCCTCTCCGGGTTTCTTCCAGGTTCTCTGGTTTCCTCCGACAGTCCAAAGACATGCACGCTAGGATAATTGGCTGTTCCGAATTGCCGCTAGGTGTGAGTGCGAGTGTGAATGGCTGTATGTATTAGCCCTGCGACGCTCCAGACTGTTCAGGGTGTACACCAGCCTCCCTGCGACCATAATGAGATTAAGCCAGAGGTGTCAAACTCATTTTCACTGAGGGGCCACATCACTCGATTTAAAAGTGATCGAAGGTCGAATAATCAGTGAACAAGCGACAAGCTAGCATGCGGTTTTTTCTTGAGTCGTGAACGACTAGCTGTTTACTCGATAGGCTGCTGCCACCTAGTGGAAGGATGATGAATTAGGTTTCATGGTAATGGTTGTTGCAAAAAATCTACAATATTCATATACTTTTAATGCTCTTGCCGGCCACAGGAAATGAGTTAGCGGGCAAGGGAGAGTGAGTTTGAACAATAAGCAGACTGAGGCTAAGGCTTAGCTTAATTTAATTCAATTACAAAGAAAAGTACAAGTCGTGTCCTAGTTATTTTGTAAAAATGTCATGGGCATATTTTAGGGTGTTTACGGTAAAGAGATAGCTTGTGCATAAAAGGTGTATAGAATGGGGCAGGGGTGGCTCAGTGGTTAAGGCCGTGGGTCTCTCATTCAGAGGTCGGGGGTTCAAGCCCCAGTACCACCAAGCTGCCACTGTTGGGCCCTTGAGCAAGGCCCTTGACCCTCATTGCTCAGTTGTAGAGAAAAAGAATGCTGTGAATGAATTGTTGTGTTAATCAGATCTGTATAATGAATGAATTAATCTGTCTGTTTCAGGTGATTTCTCAGGATGGACCACCAGCAATGAACAGTTGCCACTGGACACCAGCGGTATTCCTCCAGGCGTCGTGATCTGCTACATGCCGAACTTCAGGTGGGTGTGGTTCTCTGATCAGAACATTAGTGTCTGTCCTGCGGTCAGAGACGTCGCATGTGCATTAAGCAGGAGGTTCTGAGCTTCATGGTGAAGAATGCTATGTGTCTGGTTTTTGTTGATATCAGCTGGTTCACACTGGAGCAGAGAGTCGATCTGAAGGCTGAAGGATTATGGGACGAGCTACTCGACACATTCCAACCAGACATCGCCATCGACGACTGGTACGTTATAAACACTCATTATAGCTGTAGATCAAAGAGACGGGTGAGGGATAAACACTTATTATAGGTGTGTGTGTGTGTGTGTGTGTAGGTATGAGGAGAGTCAACTCCACGCCTCCATCTATGAGCTTCATGTGAAACTCTTGGCTGCTGATGGACAAACTGTGATTAAGGAACACATGTGCAGTCCCACAGAGGACCTCGAGGTCTACTCCCACAACTGGAAACAGGTCTCACACACACGCGCGCGCGCACACACACACACACACACACACACACACACTAACATGTAGACCAGATTACATGTCCAGTACATAATACTTCCTTCCTGACATTAGTCTACTCTGTGTGTGTGTGTGTGTGTGTGTGTGTGTGTGTGTGTGTGTGTGTGTGTGTGTGTGTGTGTAGGTTTCCCACGTGTTCTCAGGCTACGGGCCCGGAGTGAGATACGTTCACTTCCAGCACAAAGTGAAAACCAAGTTCATGGTGGAATTCTTCGGCACCACGGTCACCGGTAGCTCTGTTGTTGTCAAGGCAACCAAGTCCAGCCCATAATAATACATGGTAGATGCAGGTCTACAGTATATAAGTGCTACTGCACCAGCGAGCGACAACGCTAACGCAACACTTCCTGCTTCTTTTGTAACACTGCATTGAGACATTAAGTTGAAACAGATATACGCAAACATGGATTGCACATCTTTTAATAAACCAAAGCGATTCTTTAATCAGCACTTAGGATTAACAGGGTCTTCATTTGGCTTTATTTCCGTTTTTACTCAACGTTTCATTCCACAGGTCACGTGCTGCATGGGTGTTGTAGCTCGCTTCTGCCACCAGGGGGAAGCAAATACAACAAAATAAGCAAATACAACAATATTTCACCTCCAAGAGTTTAAAAATGTGTATAATTATGTTAGTGAAGTTTTCTGTAAATGTATGTTTATTTAACGTGTATGAAAGGGATATTTATTTTTTCATTTTCAGAGGTTTTGTTCTCCTGAAATGAGTTTTCTATAGTTTTGTTTGTTTGACTGGAAGGTAGGGGATAACAGGAAGTAACTTCTCATAGATAAGTTGGTACATAAATAAATTTCAATTGGTAATCGTAGGTGGTTTCCGCAGTGCTAGGGGGGGGTAGCATTGTGACCTGAGTCCCAGCCTGCAGGTCAACCGAGGGCCTTTCTGTGTGGAGTGTGTACGTTCTCCTCCATCCACTGCGTGGGTTTCCTTCAGGTACTCCGGTTTCCTCCAACAATCCAAAGACATGCACATTCGGTGAATTGCCCCTTGGTGTGAGTGTTAGTATGAATGGTTTTGTGTGTCTGTGTGTGCGTGTGTGTTGGCCTTGAGATGGACTGGCGAGCTGTTCAGGGTGTATTCCGCCTTCACCCAGAATCGACTGAGAAAGGCCCCCTCTCTGCTACCCTGGGGGAAGAAAGCAGTTTGGGGAATGAATGAATGAATATACACTCCACAAAAATATAGCACCAAACTTTCCCAGAGGTGTGGCGCCATCAAGGGTACGCCCTTTGAAAATAGAATAAAAGGTACATAATATTGATATTTGTAGATAAATTTCGTTCATTCCCGAATTGCTTAATCCTATTAAGGTTGCGGGGAGGCTGGAGTCTGTTAGCCGACTCTGGATGAAGGCAGGGTACACCCTGAACAGCTCACCAGACCATTGTAGGGCGAACACATACAAGTATTCTCACACCTTGGGGCAATTTGAAACAGCCAATCAGCATAAAGTGCATGTCTTTGGACTGTGGGAGGAAACTGGATTACCTGGAAGAAACCCACCCAAGCACAGGATGAACATGCAAACTCCACAGCCCTGGACCCGCTTTTACTTTGTGTCAGACATGCTACCCACTACACCACCATACTTTTTTTTTTTTTTTTTTTTTTTTTTTTTTTTTTTTTTTTTTTTTTTTTTTCCCCTCCAGAAGGAGGAGACGGAAGGGGGGGGGGGGGGAAAGGGAGGCCTTTCTAGTTCAGCTC
>JBCNYH010000005.1:30273511-30283814 GCA_039654325.1 Tandanus tandanus | reverse complement strand
GGGGGGTATATATATATATATATATGTGTATATATATATATATGTGTGTATATATATATATATGTGTATATATATATATATATATGTATGTATATGTATATGTGTGTGAGATTGTACTACTGATCTTTTGGCTTAATCTCCTGATCCCCTCTTGGTTAATTGACGGCTTATGAATATTCATGAGCTGTCTTCACGCACGAGGAATCTGTAAACATGTCATTTTATAGCCTGCAATTATAACAGTAATCTGAAAATGAAAGAAGGAATGAATAAACTAAGTCTGTTCACCTTTGACACTGAAGGGGAAAAAAAATGAAATGAAATTAAACAAAAATCGAAATAAATAAAAATATATACAAGGCAGGAGTCATGAATATTCGTGAATATGGACATTTAAATATACAGGATATGTGTCTATATGTGAACCTGTGTATGTAGGTATATGCACATAGCTTAGTGTAGTTACCTTAGTTGTCTTTTGTGCGCTTTTTTATAATTGCTGCTAAACTGATTTTCATTGTTCACACAACAGTTGACAAAGTTCTCTTTATCTTTATCTTTAAATAATAATTTGAAAATAAAAAAACGCCCAAAACGTCTAGTGCGCTAGCTCGCGTTTGTCACAGGTCAACGCAAGTAGGATTTCAGTCTCAGTCTCGATTTCCACCGCTGTTTCCTCGGTAATTTATTTAACAGTAGCTGAAAAAACTCTCAAAAGTAAACAGATAGCTCATACTTCACATTTTTGTGTGTTATTAGTTAAGCTAGCACGCAGAACTCTAGCTGTACGTACCTCACTAGCTAGTTTAGCATGCAGCTAGCTCCTTTACTGGTTACCACATCTCTCATTATCCGCTAAACTTCAAGCTAAAGCTCCTCACAGGAAACTTGTTAACAAATTTAACCCCAAATTAAAGGTATAAAATCAAACAGTTTATTAAAAGTCATTTAAACACTTTTAAGCTGAAAAGAAAATTTCAGGTAAAAATGCTAATAAGGAAAAATAAAGGAACAGAAACACTTGTTAGTGTAATATTCACTACATAACCTGCTTTTATTTACAGTTTAGCATTGAGGTATTTCCTCCTTCTTATTTTTAATGTGTTAAAAATCATAATATATATTATATAGTTTTATAAATTGTGTGCGACATGCAGGTTAGGTTAATTGGCTGTGCCAAATTGCCCCTGGGGTGACTGAGTGTGAATGGTGTGTGTGTGTGTTGAGCCTGCAATGGATTGACGAGCTGTTTAAGGCGTACCCCGCCTTCGCCCAGAGTCGGCTGAGATCGGCTCCAGTCACTCCGAAACCCTAGCAGGATTAAGCAGTTTGGCAAATGACTGAGTGAGAACATCTACTGTCTGTGCTTTGTAACAGTCCGAGGTGGGAAGAGCTGCAATTTTTCCGACAGGACTTTGGATTTTTCTGTAACGTGATTTTCTTTTATTAACTTCAGGCAAGAGGGGAAAAATCTGATATAACGTCTGTGCGAACAAAAATTAACTTGTTGTACAATGTTAATTAGTATATATTATATAGGAGCGGCGTGATCTGTTCAGTCTGCTATCTCAAGATTAAAAGACATTATTCCGAGTGGATAATGCTTAAATCAAAATGACGGACGCTCCCAGTTGTCACAGTGTCTTGCAGCAGGCGGTATCATCAGTGTCATGCTTTAAAATGAAAAAATAAACCATAACAATCTAATTTTTGTTTGTGTTTTTCTTGTGTTTGCACATAGCATGAACTAAAACACCTTTACAGAGCCCAGTGTATTTATGTTTAGTATATATGTGTATGGATAGTGTGTTCTGAATGAGTAAACATGCTGTTACACACAGTGTTTATTTCTGCCTCTGTTGTCCCAGTGCACTGGGAACTCTTAGGTCTATCATGTTACTAAAATTAGATTTTTATGGTTTCTTATTCTTTTTTTTTTTTGGCTTATGTTCCCATGTGGTATATACTAAAACAATTATTCATCTCAGGCTTGGTGGATAATAATCCTTTTGTATGAACTAACTCACAGACACCCATGATTGGCTGGTGGGCGTATGCTCTCCCTCTGTCTCGTCAGAGCTGAGCCAATTATTTCTCCTTGACAACTGGATGTAGATGCTGCTGCTAATGACGTGCTCCATAGCAACGGTCTGCTGTACCTAACAATAGGGCGTTGTTGAGAAATAACAAACGGGTACGTTCTGTGATTGACCAATCAGAGCTGAGTATGCAAATGAGCAATGTAATAATTTCCTCTAACATCACTGCACTGAGTGAGTTATTTCCTCCTTAATTTGGAATCAGCAGAGTAATTATGATGTTACACTGATGTGGTGATGCATGAGGTCAAAGTCTCAAGGCAGTCCGGAGTGGAAGCGATTAAACAGTAACCCTTCTCGTGTGGAAAAAAATGGTTGTAGCCCAAAAATACTAGAGTTTAATCCCCCCTTTTTTATCCATTTGAAGTTTGGTAAACAGGCGCCTCGTGGCGTAGTGATTAGCACATCCGTCCCAAAGCAAGAAGATCCTGGGCTTGGCAAGGGCAGTGAAGGGACAGTGGAGTTTAAGTTCTTCTCATGATGGCATGGGTTTCTGGGCACTTTGGTTTCCTCCAGCAGTCTAAAGACATGCACACTAGGCTAATTGGGTGCTCCAGATTGCCCCTAGGTGCGAGTGTGAGTGTGCTTTGTTGTGTGTTGCCCTGGTGTACCCCGTCGTCAGCCCAGTGTCAGCTAAGATAGGCTCCAGCCTCCCCGCGATCCTACCAGGATGAAGCAGTTTGGCAAATGGGTGGCTGGATGGATGAAGTTTGGTAACAGATCGGAGGCGTGGCCTATATTTATGTGCTAGAACTGTTAGATGATTGACGCGATATTTCATGTACAAATGGTATTAATGACATCTTTTGATGCAGGCGTGTGAGGATTTAGACGTGAAGTTTGCATGGCGATAAGCTTCCGGTATCCGTTAGCTCCGTTAGCCTTATTGCTAACAAGCGGGAAGGTGAAGAAGCAGAATTGGGTTAAAGGGAACTCGGCGTTTTTAACATCGCTCTCACACACACATGAGGATAAAACATGTACTGTAATAATTGATTTATTCAACTAAACAACAGTGTACACAGAGAGAGAGAGAGAGAGAGAGCTAATCCGGTCCACTCTATCCTGAGGTATCGATGCAGATCTGTAACACATCAGACTGGAACATAAAACTCAGCATGTGTTCAGTCCTAACAGATCTGCAAAGACACAATGCCCCTGTAGGGGGCCACATATATCCACCCCCACCCCCTCCCCCACACTTATACTAATACGTCATCTAAAACCACTTATCTACTAAAGCCGGCACGGCCCGCGAGCACTTTGCGAGCTTTATTAGATGGTAAGTAGCCTGAGATTGAAAGAGAAAGCAGCACTGCGTGTGGTTTATAACAGGGTAATAAAGGCCAGCGGTTGATTAAATCCAGGCAATTACAGTATAAATGTGTAGGGTGGAACAATCACATGAATATTACATTAGGGTTAACATCACTAAACGCTTCTCGGAGTAAGCTGAGTATCATCAGGTGTTTTATTCCTCTGTTTATCACTGGATGCTAACATGCTGGACGTTATTGTATCAGTTGCTTAATTTGTTTATTCGTTTACATTTTTTACTGTTAATGGACTTTAAGTCCATTGCAATCCGTGTATATTTAAAAGTTATTCAGTGACATCGAGTTGGATATTAGATCATATCCATGAGAGGGAGTGGAATAACTCTTTGTGTGTGTGTGTGTGTGTGTATATGTATATATAAAAATTGACATTCTTGCGTTGCGTATCATTCACATTGCATATTTTTTCATTCAAATTTACATACATGTGTAATGAAAAATAATTCAATGTTCATCTATTGTTTATAGCTGGTTAGCTGAAGGTCTGTAGTCTGTTAAATTCTTGTTTGGTGGGAAAAAAAAAACTGTCCTCCCCACTGATTCTGCTTGCATGGATTTCCTCCCGTTACTCCGGTTTCCTCCTACAGTCCAAAGATAATAATAAGCTGTTCCAATTATTGCCCCGAGTTATGGAGGTGAGTGTGAATGGTTGTGTGTGTTGGTCTGGCGAGCTGTTCAGGGTGCACCCTGCCTTCGCTCAGTGCTGGCTGAGATAGGCTCCAAACCCCCCCTCCCCGCGACCATATTAGGATTAAGCAGTTCGACAAATGAGTAAGTGAATGAGTGTAAGATGATTGTGACTTTTTATTGTGATTAAAAAGCAAGGGCACTCAAAGAGCGCAAACCTCCGCCAAAGCCTTAAACAAATAAACACACACACAAAAGACACTTTGCCAGGCCTGCTGTTATAGCACATCCACATCCAAAAAAAAACATTTCTATTTCCAAATATTAAAGAATCCTATAAAAAAATTCCTGAATCCAGAATTCTTTATCCACAGCTCCAGCTCTGGTAGCAATTTCATGAAAACCAACATATAACTTTCTTTCCGAAGGCGTTTCTCATTGTCATTTTACAGCAGGAGGTGCTCCGAGGTCATATCTGAGTGTAGCATGGTCCATTTCTTATATTTAAAGGCTCCTCTTAGAACTGCATGGCGTTCTACTTGAAACAGCCATTATCTTCATTGCGGAAATGATTTTCAGTGTTGTTGTGGTCCCTGCTTACAGATTGATTTGCACTGGGAGTTTTTCCATTAATAACAACCACAAGCGAGTCGCCGGGTGGGTTGGTTTGCACTTATGATCTCATCTTGTAAATTTTGTCTTCTCCACTGACACTGGAGATGACTTTGTCCAGGAGATGTTGACCCATCTGACTGATGTGCTTTAGCAGCCAAGAAAGGGGCGGTACTTCAATATGGTACTGACGTACCTCAGTACCAAAGCACCTCAGAACTAATGAATGGAAAGTTCAACAAACAATTGTTAAGACTCTTCCGAAAAGATCCCCCCCGACTTTAAATTTCTACTTGAGAATTTAGGAAGGAAGGTGTTCTCCGATATCATGCCAACATGGCTGCTCGTTTAAATGACAGTCAGTAAAATATCACTTGCTCTGCTGTGTTTTGGGAACTATGTACATCAGGAACTCGGGATTCGCTGAATAGCAAAGCTGGTGTTCATGCAGGAAATCTTTTTCATGTCTTGTTATTGTTACAGTGGTGCTTAAAGGCCAGGGAACCCTTCAGAACTTTTTCTCTTCCTGCATAAATATGACCTGAAACATCACCGGATTTTCAGACAAGTCCTAAACTGAGACAAATGGAAGCTAATTCAAGAAACTTGACAAACATAATTACACTTGATGTTTTATTTATTGTGGAAAATGATCCAGTATTTCATATCTGTGAGGCAAAAGTATGTGAACTTTTTCTTTCAGTATTTGGTGCCACTCCACCACCGCCACCGACACCTATGTGCAGAAGAAATTCAGCTGTGTTTACTCAATACAACCTATAAAAGCCATGTAAAAGATATTATAGCAACAGTTCAAAATAATAATAATAAATAAATAATATATAATTGAATCACTGAGATGATTAAGGATCACCCCTCCTAAAAATATTTCTGAATCCTTCCTGAATTCCTAGAGCATTTCTGTACTTGGTAGAGTCACTCAAAGCAAACGATCAACTATGGGTGGCAAGGTACTCTCAAAAGATCTCAGCGAAGTTGTGAACAGGCGCAAGTCAGAACATTGGTACAAAAAATATTCAAAGGCTTTATTTAAGTCTGTAATTAATACGTGGAAAGTGTTTGTTTTGTGTCAGTTTTGTACAATTCGTAGCTTTTTTTTCCTTTTTCTTTCCTTTTTTATGCAGTATATCAGATAAAGGAGCAAAATGTAAAAATGTAAAGTAGTGATGCTATACGTTATAAAATCAAACGTTTAAAAAATATATATAAAAATAAATAAATAGAATGGGTGGTTTGTAAATGTATTAGTCCTCATTGTTCTCCTACGTTCTAGATAGATTTTCTTTTCTTTCATAAGATGGTGTTTATTGTGCAATTTTTTTATGCCTATTACTTCATGTTATCTCCTGAAAAAAATAAATATTCTACAATCTATCGTGAAGGTTGGAAGGTTCTTGTCGTCCAGCGGCGTGACCCGAGCACTAACGGCATCTGACCTGCTATGAGACTGTGAGAATATTGTTTACTGTTTTTTTTGTTTAAATACCTAATCCTGTTACATGAATTCCATTACTTCTACATGAGAAAGGCGTCCCTATGAAGCGTGACCTTAAAAAGTCGCGACTCGGTCTGAAAGGGAAGCCGTTTGGATGCAGCCAGGTTGTGTTTATTTATGGATTTCAACCAATCCGGTTCTGTCATTTACTGAGTTTTATTCTGGCGTCGCCTTCTGATGAGCGACAAGCATCAAATATAAATGTGCATCTGTCAGAGGATTTGAGTTTGGCTGTGTGTGTGTGTGTGTGTGTGTGTGTGTGTGAGTGAGAGAGAGAGAAAGAGAGAGTGTGTGGGGGGGAGGCAGATTCATTGTCTTGCCCTGGTGTTGAATATTGTATAATGTCCGCGTTGTGGCGAAAGTCAGTTGAAGTTGAGACAGTGGCTCCGTCTAGAGTGACCGTATCGTCGTGTTCAGATGAAAGTGGCAGGTGTAACACACACCACAAGACCTGAGCTCTCTCCGTCTGACACTGTGTGTGCGCATCTGAGCATTCATCTGCATATTTCTCAATGTCTGCTGAATTAAACAGTCTGTACCTGTGTGTGTGTGTGTGTGTGTGTGTGCGTGTGTTTGTGTCATTAATCTATGTAGGTCACAGTGACTGTGTGTCTTTCATGTACATCTTTCTCAGAGAGAGAGAGAGAGATTACAGTGGGTCTCTTCACTTTTTGATTGTGAAGGCACAGAGGCCACACCTCCTTCATTGAGTCCGACACACAGACACAGAGGCCACACCTCCTTTACTGACCCTGACACACTGACACAAAAGCTATGTTTCCGTTGCTGAGACTGTCACACAGACAGAAGGGCCACACCTCCTTCATTGAGACTGACTGACACAGACACAGAGGCTCTGCCTCCTTCATTAAGGTCGACAGACACAGAGGCCACACCTCCTTCATTGAGACTGACAGACACAGAGGCCCTGCCTCCTTCATTGAAGTCGACAGACACAGAGGCCACACCTCCTTCACTGACACACACACAGGCCCCACCTTTTTCACTTAGATTGACAGATACAGTGGCTATGCCTCTTTCACTGAGGCCAGCACACACAGACAGAAAGGCCACACCTCCTTCAATGAGACTGATATACACAGACAGAGGCCACGCCTCCTTTGATGAGACTGACCCAGACAGAAAGGCCACGCCTCCTTCATTGGGACTGACACACAAACACAGACAGAAGGCCACACCTCCTTCACTGAGACTGACACACACACAGAGACAGAAGGCCACACCTCCTTCATTGAGATCAACACACAGAGACACATAGGCCACCCCACGTTTCATCATTGCTGACAGACAGCGAGGCCATGCCTCCTTTATTGACACTTACACACACTGACACAGAGGTCACACCTCCTTCACTGAGACCGACACACAGACACAGAAGCCTTCACTGAGAATGACACACACAGAGGCCACGCCTCCTTCACTGAGCCCAACTGACACAGGCCACGCCTCCTTCCCTGGGATTGACAGGTCCAGGGATTAGGGGTTTTTAAGGTATTATAAACAGGAACAGAATTTCCCGCGTTGCTTATCTGGACACCTTTAAGCAGGTTTCCGATCTCTAACACACCTGCCTGAACTCCTGAAGTGCGCGATACTTAGCTGGTGAATTGAAACACTTGTGTTTTGGAGCCGGACGAAACCCTGCAGTCCGACACCCCTGATTCTGAGCCAAGCGTGTCTGATGTTAGCCGGCTCCAATTATCCACACGCTTTAAGTAACAATAGCTCGAGTTCCTCAAACGGCCTCGGTAATCAGATTCTGCGCTGAAAAGTCTGCTCCCTGATGAACGCAGCACCAAAACAAAACACAATCCCTTCTTTTATTTTCATAGATTAACACGTTAAAAACAAAACGATCGGAAGACTGGCCTGAGTTTCCGGCTGCATCATGTACATCCCGGAAGTTAAGCTCAAGGTGACACGAGGTCACCGCTTCACCTGCGACTGTTTCAAAGCGCCGACGCTGCAGACTCTCGCAGAAAAGCTTTTAACGGTTATATGGCTTTCTCTGTTGTGTTACAGCACATGTTTGCAGTAGTTTGTCAACGACCTCTGACCAATCAGAATCCAGAATTCGGCAGCATTGCGGTGCTTGTGCTCAGCCGTGGTCCTGAGGTGCATGATGTATTGGTGTGTGGATATGGTTGTGAGGAACAACAAGAAAGATTAAGGCACTGAACATACATACATACATAAACAAACCAATAACTAAATAAATGCATAACAAGAGAGCATACTGATAGCAGGTGTGTGTGTGTGTGTGTGTGTGTGTGTGTGTGTGTGGGTGAGTGTGAGTCAGAGTGATGGCTGCTAACCGGAGACAGCCAGGACACCCGGTCCTCAGGTCTCAGTTACAGCTGACTAGTAATTGTGTGTGTGTGTGTGTGTGTGTGTGTGTGTGTGTGTGTGTGTGTGTGTGTGTGTTTTGATGCACTACACTCCTTCACATACGTTCATTTTCGTTCCCAGCTAATGCTGTTGATTGTTAAGTGATGTCGGGCAGCTTAATGCTGATTGGACGATAAGAAGGGTATAGAGTGTTAATTGGGTGACTGGAATGACTTCACGTACAGTATAAAGTGTTTATTCTGTTTACATCGCTGAAGAACCTTGATTGACGTCGAACGAGGTCAGAGGAAACTGTTGAAGCGCCAGCGTTTATTTGAAAAGAAAATATCGTTCTCTAAACATATTGAGGGGGCGGCACGGTGGCGTAGTGGTTAGCACGTCCGCCTCACAGTCAGAGGGTACTGGGTTCGAGTCCCGGCCTTGGTGAGGGCGTTCTTGTGTAGAGTTGCATGTGAGCATGTTCTCGTAGTGCTTGCATGGGTTTCCTCCAGGTATTCCGGTTTCCTCCGACAGTCCAAAGACATGCAAATGAGGATGATTGGTGGTTCCAAATTACCCCTAGGATAGTGAGGATGTGAGTGTGAATGGGTGTGTGTGTGCTGGCCCTGCGATGGACTGGCGAGCTGTTCAGGATGTACTCCACCTTCGCCCAGAGCCAGCTGAGATAGGCTCCAGCCTCCCAGTGACCTTAATAGGATTAATCAGTTCTGCAAATAAATGAAAAATATTTAAAATAAATTACTGTAAATGTTCCAGGATTTTATGAGGGGTTTTTTTTTGTTTGTTTCTGGATGATTCCAGAAATTTTCAGCATCTATCGTTCTGTCTATCCATCTCTGCCTTGTGTCTCATCTGTCTTCCTTCTTCTCGCTAATTACCCTCATTATTTTCACTCTCGGATCTCTTTCGCTCTCTCTCTCTCTCTCTCTCCCTTCATCCTTGTAACCCTCTCCCTGTTCCCCCTCATGTAACCCTGCTCTCTAATACGCCTGATTGTTTCTCGCTGTGTTTATCGCATGTGTGAGTTGGGGTGTAATATTAACCGCTAAAAGGTGCTAACTCCCCCTAAGTTGTCAGAGCCTCGGGTGTAAACCAATCTGACCAATCACTTATAGCCAACACAGGAAGACAGAGATGGTGTCACCGTGGTAACCTGAGATAACACACACACACACACACATACATAACGCTACACGTTCACGTAACTGGTCCGTTTTATAAACAATTTCTTACAGTTAGTCTCCTGTGGGCGTGGCCTGTTTTTTATGTTTTGAAAAATAAAAACATAAATATACAAAGTACCCAAAAACATTTCAGTACAAATAACCAAGAATGTCATCTCATGGCTTCTGTATGAAGTTACACTTAAACATAACGCAGTTAACAATTAATAGTCCCTTTATCTCATAGCCACCAGGGGGCAGTATTTTATATAGCGTATGCACTGTACAGTATGATGTAATAGAATGGAATCTATTCCCCCCTAAGGGATATAGTTTTGGTATCTCAACTACTTTTACGGTCCCTCACAGTACTATTTAGTTCCCTCAATACTTTTGTGTTACCTGACTGAAATACGTTTGTGGTACCTCACAGTACTTTTGTGTTTCCTCGGAGTACTATGGCACTCCGTCACAGTACTTTTTAGTTTCCTAGCACTATGTTTGTCATTCATTCATTCATTTTCTGAACCGCTTAATCCTAATTAGGGTCGCGGGGAGGCTGGTGCCCATCTCAGCCGA